>BEGY01000021.1:123546-163003 GCA_002335675.1 Chlamydomonas eustigma
CCATCTTCATTGCTCACCATCTTCATTGCTCACCATCTTCATTGCTCACCATCTTCATTGCTCACCATCTTCATTGCTCACCATCTTCATTGCTCACCATCTTCATTGCTCACCATCTTCATTGCTCACCATCTTTCAAGGGTCACCATCTTCATTGCTCACCATCTTTCAAGGGTCATTTAAAAACCATGGTCTAGATTATTGTGTTCCACACGACATCTCACGTCTCTGGAATTGTCTCGCTTCTTTTGGCTATAAGTCCAGCTGGCAGCAGCCACGCGGCCATTTTGAAGCTTATGATTTGCTTATGATCATACCTTTGTCTAGTCAAGAGCTGCTGATGACCTTCCATTTGCTGTCAATCCTTGAATATGTTCAACCTTTGCTGACCACGCTTTTCTCCTTTTTTTCATACTTATTACGCAGACGCCAAAGCCTGGGACAGATGCTTTCACTGCCTTCTTCCCAGATGCCCAACCAGGACAGGAAGAGTCTGCAAGAGCAGTGGTGCTCAGGTAAATACCATGCCACAAAGTAGTCAACTACACTCATACCTGGAATGTTGTTGCTGTTGATAACGTTGTTATTGCTGAATTATTCTCCATGTCCTTCCTTCATTCCAATCATAATTCAAATTGTTTGAAGTCAGGTCTCTCAATTACACAATTTCAAATATTGATCTTTGCTGATCTCCAAGCCTCGTGGTTCTTGTCTGCCTATTTGCACAATGTGACATTATGTAGGCGTGCCTACCAAAGGGCAATTGTTGTACCCACCCCCTTCATAGACGTTCTGTACCGCCAGTATGACGCTTTTGAGAATGCCAACAACAAGATTTTAGCTAAAAAGGTGTGACTTGCGGTTTTGTAGCAATTTTGTTGGAAGGAAGCTTGGTTCTACCAGCTCCTTACAATCACATGCATACTGAATATGAGCGTAACTGAATATTGTACCTAATTACAATCACAGCCTCTGCACAGCCTCTTGTGGAAGGTCATGATGTTGTTGATCCTTGCTCAATCTTATCATCATGATGTTGTTGATCCTTGCTCAATCTTATCATCACGATGTTGTTGATCCTTGCTCAATCTTATCATCATGATGTTGTTGATCCTTGCTCAATCTTATCATCATGATGTTGTTGATCCTTGCTCAATCTTATCATCATGATGTTGTTGATCCTTGCTCAATCTTATCATCATGATGTTGTTGATCCTTGCTCAATCTTATCATCATGATGTTGTTGATCCTTGCTCAATCTTATCATCATGATGTTGTTGATCCTTGCTCAATCTTATCATCATGATGTTGTTGATCCTTGCTCAATCTTATCATCATGATGTTGTTGATCCTTGCTCAATCTTATCATCATGATGTTGTTCTAAAATTTCTCACAAATGTGTTTCCAGCTGAATTCTTGCTCAACTTATTTTTAATCTGCAATTCCATGGTTCACCAAAGTACTCAGATCTAAAATATGAGCGTAAGTGATGTTCTGATTTTTTGGCATTCTAGGTGCTAGAGGAATGGAGGCCTAAGTATCAGGCAGCGCGGCAGATATTAAGAGAACGCAAGCGTAAAGTTGAGCTATTGACTCTCATGGTACTGCCCATGGAACCAGGTACTGCTCATGGTACTGCCCATGGAACCAGGTACTGCTCATGGTCCTGCCCATGGGACCAGGTACTACTGAGTTCTCTGAAATTATGTGTCTTGATCATGTAAGCAAACAATTGTTTTAGGATTGAATGTTAGGTGGCGCTTTCAGTATTGTCTGACGAGCGCTTCAAACAAGTCAAGCTGTAAGAATAACCTTTGAGCATTTTTGTTCGGCATCACTTAGAGATACATTCATTTTCTGTCCCAGAAACCGAATTTTCTTTCAAGCAGACTGACGGCCTCATATGCACTGCATGGTATACTGGTTCCTGCTATTGCAACAGGCAACCACTTTAACGACGTCTGGTTCCTGCTGTCTTCATAGACTACTATCTTGATGTTTGCTTCTCTTTGTAACCTTCAGGCTATGTCATGATCTTGGTCTCTGCATGCATTCAGGTCGAGGAGGTTTGCTGCAGTCTAACCAACTGTCATTGTGGCAGGAATATATCAAATATGAGAAGGCGAACCCTCAAAGGCTCGAGCCCATCACTTACATCTCCCGAGTCTCGCTAGCCTATGATCAGATGCTCATTGTATTTGCGCAGTACCCAGAAGTGAGTGTTGGTTATAACTAGCCAGCCTATGATCAGATGCTCATTGCTTTCGCGCAGTACCCAGAAGTGAGTGTTGGTTATGACTAGGGACATGGATGGTCATATCAGGAACGTGTGCTGCTCTCGTTGAGATAGACAAGGTAGACTTGTCTGCAAGTAGGCTTTGAACAAGAATGGAAGATGCATGCAGCATGCAGTACTTGCATGAGGCTGCACTTGCACTTGCATGCAGCTGCACTGGTACTTGCATGAGGCTGCACTGGTACTTGCATGAGGCTGCACTGGTACTTGCATGAGGCTGCACTGGTATTTGTAGCCAACATTCTTGCCTCCTAAACCAGCATGCGTTCTGATTGCTACAGGTCTGGCTAGAATATGCCCATTGGCACTCTGATGGAGGTGGCGGTGGGCCTGCCCTCGCTGTGGCTGTGCTGGCCAGAGCCACGCGTGCTCTGCCAGGCTGTGCGTTGCTGCACTTTGCCATGGCTGATATTGAGGAAGTGCAGGGAAGAGTTGAAGAGGCCAAGCAGGTGCGAAGAAAATCTCACCGAGGGAGAAGTCACTAGGCAACATGTACCTCTGAACTATGTTATGCAGTAAGGCAACATCTACCTCTGACTTGTGTTATGATGATCGAATGATCACATAATTAGGAATGAAAACCAGACACACAAAAAGCAGTCAGGCAAATAATACTTCATGATCAGCCTCCCTTGCGTGATTTTAAGCAGCTTTTTCACAATTCTCATTGCCTCTGACTCAACTTGGTACCTAGGTGTACGAAGGCCTGGTACAACTGATAGAGACTGAGGTTGAAGCCTCCTCAACAAAGCTGGAGACAGACTCTGCCACGCAGACTGTACATGAGACCTTACCCTTAGACCAAGGAGCTCTTGCATGGGTGCAGTACATGCGCTTTCTTAGAAGGACAGGGGATGCCTTGGGATCTAGACAGGTGTGCTCTTATTAGTGTATTGGAGTGTGAAGTGCATTTAAATCACGGAGGTTTGCTTTTAGTGGCTTTACATTAGCTTCTCTAAGGTGTGGTCTTATCCAACGCCTTGTGTGAGCAGAGCGCGCAAGCAGAGAGTATTCTAGGAGCAGACATTTGTGAATCTTGAATACCTGCAACTAGTTGATACTGAAACCATTCTGACAACTTATCTGTGACATGATTTGCTTCCTGTTAACAGCTGTTCTTGAGAGCAAGGAAGTGGTGTCTAGCATCTCACCATTCGCGTGCCCCTTGGCAGATTTTTGCTGCAGCAGCATTGCTGGAGTGGCAAGTAAGTGCATGCGTTTGCACTCTTGAAGCATAATCCCCAATATATTGTTCAACATCTTGCCCTGATGATGTTTATGCAGTCCAGCGAACTAGTAGGCACCAGTTTTAAAGATGACTTGGACATAATTACAATTTTCTCAAGCTTTCCTTCGCTTGACCATGCTGCTTGGTCGATCCGTTTTGATTCATTTTCTACTGATATGCCTTTTGCTGAGCTCAGTGCTGCGCTTGATTATGCACCTCATGCTTAGGTGGGACATGAGAGCGAGGTTGCAGCAAAGATCTTTGAGAAGGGATTGGATGAACCTCGGATTGTGAAAGAGCCGGAGTACATCTTGCAGTACCAGCGTTTCTTGTGTGGTGAGCAAAGCTTCACTTGGATCCGCAGTTCATATAAACATTGAACACTTGTTTTGTGCACATGATCATCAGGATTATACTTAAGAGTGGTGGACACTGAACCATGATGTTGATACAACAACACAACTGATGCCAACTCATTGCACTGAAGCTCTGAAGGCTTTGTTTGTTGTGTTTCTATGGATCGGGCTGTTCTGACAACATAAGTTGTTGCCTCATTTCTCAATTGGTTATCTGATGTTCTAAAAAATCATTTTAGATATTGGAGATACAGACAATGCAAGGGCTTTATTTGACAGAGTATTCAGCGAAACCGAGAACTTGAAGAGCTCCTTGCTGTGGCAACGTTTTGTGCAATTTGAGTACGAACTAGGGAATATTGCTGCAGCTCATCAGGTGAGGATTGTTGTGAAGTGTCACTTTTTAGATATTGCTGCAGCTCATCAGGTGAGGATCCATGTAAGCTGTCTCTGTTAAGCCTCTAGTATGTGCTGGAAGTCTTGTTCACACTGCCCACTGGATGCATGCAATTTAAATTCAAATGAGTCAGGCACTAAATATGATGTTTATTTCATAACAGGTTATGAACCCTATGGTTTCCCCCTGCATTGTTTATGACATCACTTGGATCTACAGCCTATGTACTGTTGCTATGCTCAGTGTCAGGGTCACACATTATCCTAACAGCATGGCATGTCTGTCTCTGCTCCAGGTTGAGCAGAGGGCCAGGCAGGCGCTGGGTGAGATGGCTGCTGACACTGTGCAGCTGGCGCTCCTCAAGTACCAGTTTCAGGGCAGCTGGCCATGCTCTCCATTACAGGTGATTCAGGGCAGCTGGCCATGCTCTCCATTACAGGTGATTCAGGGCAGCTGGCCATGCACTCGATTACAGGTGATTCAGGGCAGCTGGCCATGCTCTCCATTACAGGTGATTCAGGGCAGCTGGCCATGCACTCCATTACAGGTGATTCAGGGCAGCTGGCCATGCACTCCATTACAGGTGATTCAGTGCAGCTGGCCATGCACTCCATTACAGGTGATTCAGTGCAGCTGGCCATGCACTCCATTACAGGTGATTCAGTGCAGCTGGCCATGCACTCTATTACAGGTGATTCAGTGCAGCTGGCCATGCTCTCCATTACAGGTGATTCAGTGCAGCTGGCCATGCCTCCAGTACAGGTGATTCAGGGCAGCTGGCCATGCACTCCATTACAGGTGATTCAGTGCAGCTGGCCATGCTCTCCATTACAGGTGATCCAGTGCAGCTGGCCATGCACTCCATTACAGGTGATTCAGCGCAGCTGGCCATGCACTCCATTACAGGTGATAATCAGAATATGGTTCCTTCAAGTGAAATGAATTATCTTGACTGAGATCTTCCGCATTCAAACCAAGTGCAATAAAATCTTAACAGCCTTCACCTCCACACTTCACCTCCACACTTCACCTCCGCACAGAGGCGTCACTTGGAGAAAACACTGAACCTTGCCCCAAGTTCCTTGCCAAGCGCTGTTCTCTTCGCTCAGGTACAGGACCTCGTTTAAAAATTTGAAATCAGGAGTCTATGTTGTGTAGGTACCAATGCCTTCAAAATGTCTATGCCACTCATATGGGCATGCTCATTTTTGTCTTTTTGATGATTAGGCAGCAGAACCCCTGCTTCTCGGCTATAGTCTAGATCCACCTGAGGATTTGAGGAAGTCAGAGGGGCCGCTTGCTACTCTGTTGGAAGAGCTCCCAGCTCCCCAGGTAATTGCTTGACCTGAGGTAATTGCTCCCTGTCGTACTTTGCTGCAACCCTTGCTTAATACTTGAGCACATTAGAGTGGCCACTTCGTTGGTTTCATTCTTGATAGTTTTTGAGTAAAGATAAGGAGGCCACCTCCACTAATTTCTGAATTAAGGCCTTGCTCACCTTGTGTGATTCCTGGTAAGGTCACTCTCACCACCATAAGCTATCCCTCATTTGGTTTCTCCTCTAATGAGCTTTCATATGTTTTCATTCAGGCCTTGGAAGGGGCCGTGGTCCCTCCGGAGACTGTGATTGATGCTTTGTTGGCATATGATCTGTCGGCGCCCTCTGTAAGCCGAGCATGCTTTGACTTGGAAGCTGGGAGGCATCCACTGGACTTGAGATTAGGGATCCTGAAACGGTGAGTCCCATGAATGGTTTTCTTTTTCTGTACCACTGGGGCAGCTTGAAGGGATTGGCATGAATTTGTAGCTGAAGCTTAGTAGCTCAGGCAATCTCCAGATAAGTGGATGTTGATTATTTTGAAGGCCTATGTATCTGCCTCTCACATGTTGTAGACTGCCTCTCACATGTTGTAGAGAACGTAAAGGTCTGATTTTAAACCTTTGATTTGGAATGATTGATTTGATCATGATGACAGGAGAGAGGAGTACTTAAATGGAGAGGGATCCTATCCTGTGGAGGCTGCGGAGCCTAATTGGTACAGAGGTTAGTAGGGGCCAATGGAAGGGTGCACATTGGGTTTTGCAGTGTTGAATTAAAGCATGCGCATGAAACATGGCTGCACATTTGGTTTTATAGTGTTGAATTAAAGCATGCGCATGTAACATGGCTGCACATTTGGTTTTGTAGTGTTGAATTAAAGCATGCGCATGTAACATGGCTGCACATTTGGTTTTGTAGTGTTGAATTAAAGCATGCGCATGTAACATGGCTGCACATTTGATTTTGTAGTGTTGAATCATAGCATGCGCATGTAACATGGCTGCACATTTGGTTTTGTAGTGTTGAATTAAAGCATGCGCATGTAACATGGCTGAACAGCATGTACTGCCATATGAATTTGAATATCCTCAAAATGTGTTCAGACAATTAAGCAAACTCATGAGCAAATGCTGATTACTTTGAATGTTCCTTTGTAGGGGAGGAGGATTATGGTGCTGGATATGGAGTGGCTCAGGGGCCGAGTGGTTACAATGGGTATGGGGATCAGTACAGCAGCAGGCAGTATGCATATGAACAAGGCTACAGCAGTCATGATTACTATGCAGACCGTTATGGGGATGGGCAGTATGGTGAAGTGACTGGTGCGTACTGGGAAGGTGCTGAGGCTGCAGCTGGGTATCAGGAAGGACCTGCTATATACCAGGGATATCCAGACGGTGCTGAGGGACTTGGGGATCGGAAACGGTATGGTGCCTGGGCGTATCGTGGTCCAAGGAAGGAGCGTTAATCTTCACCGACTGATAGGGCTCTTGGAATAAAAAAATGGAAGTTCGAATCCAAAGTGTACTCTCATGTATTTCGGAAACAAATGCACTCCGATATTTCACATAATTTTATTCGAGGTTGGAATGAGAGCGTCAGATTCTGACGCTCTCATTAAGTGTGGACATTCTAAGATGTAAGAAGTTTATAAATGGTATTCATGTATTCAAAATTTTACTATCTCCTTACAGTTTTATAGTCCAGCCAAGCCAGGGACGAGCTTTTCGTTCCGTTGACGTTTCCTGCTGTCGGTGTCGATAAGGCGTCAATAAGCGTGCATCGGGCTGTGTCGTATTGCCCTCTTAGTTCTTTCAATTTTGATAAAACTAGGAGACACCAAGATCTTCTTATCAGTGGACCTTTTCATACCTTCTGAAAACATTTCCACCTTACGTGCCAAAGATTCTTTTACTCGTTAGTAAATAATTCTCATTAAAGCTTGAATCACGTATCGTCTTGCCGCTGTCTTCGAACGTGGGAGCGGTCATTTTGCTGAGCAGAATGACTTTTATGATGCTATGTGGAGTAGTTCTCATGGGCGTACTTAATGTTTTAAAGGTATAGAAATAATCTGCGAGCATGCATGAATACGAGTTGCAGCAAGGGTCGCTGATAAATCTCTGCTGCGAATCTTCGTTTTCTGATCAGGGTGAAAGAATTGATCTCTCATTGCCGCTGGAGGCCGTTGACCCTCGTCAAGAGTCTCTGCCTATCACTGTTTCCTCTCCCCTGCACCTCAATGGCCAGTATGGAGACATGTTCAAACACAGAAGACATTTGGAGGAAATTTACACAAACAGCAATGTCACAAATTACACTACATTGGACTGCAAAGGGTCAAGCTCTGCATTACTCATCCAGTAAGAGGTTGTATCCAACTGATTTTATTGCGTCGTCACAACAACAATGTTTCACGCTGCTGCTCATGATCTCTGGTGTCCAGCATCCCTAACTTTCATTCTTGAGCAAAGTTTTTATTAATTTGCATATTAATGATCATTACTTTTAGGAGCGCTCCTGTGGTCATCTCAAACATCATCTTCACCAACTGCATGGCAACAGCGGTCTCCGTTACCGGAACTGCCCTCATGGGCTCTATCACTTTTATCAATTGCACTTTCATTAACAACACTGGAGTTCAGGGTGGGGCTGTGTACGTATCAGAGGTAAGTCCTCTACTATCCATCATAATTTTTGCTTGTCATCCTCAAGAATGGCATTAGGGCTTTGGCTGTCCCAGAAGGTAGCTGCTCCTGCTGCTGTCCCAGAAGCTACGTTCCATATTAGCTACTCCAGCTACTCCAGCAAGTACCCTGCACTTTAGGGTGTAGACTGAAAGTACTAAAAAGTGCATGCGGATTTATAATCTATGTGTCCTCATTAGATTAGCAGCTGCAGCATCAGTGCTCATCCGCGTTTCTTTTAATATAATAACCACCCTCAAGGGCCCTGCTTGTGCTATTTTATGCTCCACTGCAGGCCGTTCACACAAGTGTAGGTGGCACAGTACCCTCAAATACTGTCACCTTCCAGGGCTGTGTCTTCATCAACAACTCTGCAACAAAAAGCCCCTCTATGGACTGGTCCACCTCTGACTATGACGTGTCGAGTAACTCAGGGGGTGGGGCGGTGATGATTCAAAATGCAGATGTGACACCCTCTAATATCACTGAAGGGTGCGTGAGCGGTGTCCTTATTATCAATGTCGTCTTGTGATCACGACCTTGGTTATCAATAAATTCAGTACGGCTACGTAGCCTAGTTTACTGAAACATGTGGTTGTTAATATCATTGAGGATAATGAGAAGGATGCGGTTCACTACCTATGGTATTATTGATTGCATTGGTGTCGCTGCAGATGTCTTGCACTGAACTCTTTACATAACTCTACAAGAGCTCAAGTCATTTTTGAGCGCTGCACATTTTCTGGGAATCATGCCAGTATGCGAGGAGGCGCTGTTTATGCGCTGTCTACTGCAGATTTCTTCTCTACTGTTAGCTTCTTTGGCTGTAAGGTAATGATGAGTCATAAGAGTAATGAATGATTAAGTAGATAAAGGCTGCTTTTTTTTCTTCTATCTGTGTAATTATGAGTAGTGTTATGAGTGTAATGGTGTTCCTATTATAGTAATTATAGTTATGACTAGCTATGTAGTATGTGTAGTATGCTAAGTTAGCTAAGTATTATAAGTATACAGGCTCATCGTGTACATTATCCAGTGCTACTAGTGCATTTGTTGTTCTGCATAATCGCCATAATAACTATAATAACGTAATTATTGTGATGAAAGCCTGAAGCTTGCTAGTATTTTTATATAAACAAACTGCTGTAGTCGCAGTGCTAGTTATAGTAGTTATAGTAGTTGTGCTGCTGTAGCTGCTGCTACTTATTGTTTTAAAGCTGCTACGACTATAACGACTACTGAATCTGTGAAACATAAATCTTCATCTGTTGCAGTTCACTGGAAATACTGCCGACATGGGTGCTGCAGTGTACATTGGATCTAATTCAGAGCTAGCTCTGGCAAATAACTGTATTGTGGAGAACAACACTCCCTGGAGGTATAATTGTGCTAATTGTGCTCATTGTGTTACGACCTAGAACATAATTTTTTGAGACATAGTAGAAGTTGTTGAAGGCTGCCTCCATACTTCCTTATGTGCCTATTTATCCATTCGTCATTATTCTGCTATCAGTTCATCATTTAGTGTATTTAGTGCTGTACATCATGAAGTTGTGAATTTGGGTAATAATGGCTTTGTAGAACCACTAAGATTCCCTTCTGTCTAACTTTGTAGAGCCACTAAGATTCCCTTTGTCTAACTTGTCTCACACTCACCCACATCATGATAGTTCACCATCATGTGATATGCCTCTTTACTACACCCTCTTCTTAATAATGGCTTTGTAGAGCCACTAAGATTCCCTTTGTCTAACTTGTCTCACACTCGCCCACATCATGATAGTTCACCATCATGTGATATGCCTCTTTACTACACCCTCTTCTTAATAATGGCTTTGTAGAGCCACTAAGATTCCCTTTGTCTAACTTGTCTCACACTCGCCCACATCATGATAGTTCACCATCATGTGATATGCCTCTTTACTACACCCTCTTCTTAATAATGGCTTTGTAGAGCCACTAAGATTCCCTTCTGTCTAACTTTGTAGAGCCACTAAGATTCCCTTTGTCTAACTTTGTAGAGCCCCTAAGATTCCCTTCTGTCTAACTTTGTAGAGCCACTAAGATTCCCTTTGTCTAACTTGTCTCACACTCACCCACATCATGATAGTTCACCATCATGTGATATGCCTCTTTACTACACCCTCTTCTTAATAATGGCTTTGTAGAGCCACTAAGATTTCCTTCTGTCTAACTTTGTAGAGCCACTAAGATTTCCTTTGTCTAACTTGTCTCACACTCACCCACATCATGATAGTTCACCATCATGTGATATGCCTCTTTACTACACCCTCTTCTTAATAATGGCTTTGTAGAGCCACTAAGATTCCCTTTGTCTAACTTGTCTCACACTCACCCACATCATGATAGTTCATCATCATGTGATATGCCTCTTTACTACACCCTCTTCTTAATAAGCAGGTCGTCGGCCCAATATTCAAACTACGCTTCCTGTGGTGCTTTCTGCTCACCTCAATCCAACAATGGCGTTTTCAGGAGTATACAGAACTCCGTGTTCACTCAAAATGGTGGCTATGTGAATGGCCTCCCAGGTGGCGCACTATCAGGTCAGCCAGTTTTTGTAGTTTTTGATGGGTGTGATTATACTGCTCAGAATTCAGCAGTAGTGCTGGTAGTGTGTTGCAAGTGTTGCAAGTTGAGGATCTTGTAAAAATAAGGACTGCAGTATCAAGTTTACTAGCGGCGGTACTGGCAGCAGGACAAGTAGTAGTACTGCTAGTGTAGCTAGTGGAACCAGCGACAGCCTAGTGCTGCACTTAAGCTCCAGGTGGTGCAAATTATGTAGCGAATGCATACCCTTTAGTCTATTCATTAACTTCTTTGCACAAATAATTTTTATGTACTATTAGAGCTTTTGTATGATATTGTTTCAATGTTATTTAAGGATTGTTAGAAGTTAGATTAATTTGGAGCAGGCTGGCTGCCTTGCACTATTTCATATACATTATTTCCATGTATGATGAGAGCCACAATGTTGTATTGCTGGTGCGCAGTCTCATCAGGCGACCAGGTGGTGTATCTGACCAACAACACCTTCTCCCAGAACGTTGCCTATCAGGGGGGAGCTATTTATATCAGCAGTACTTCTGAAGGTTTTGTCTTAGAAAATTCAGTCTTCCAGAACAACACAGTAAGTGTCGTCTCTTAAATACTGAAAACACTACTGTGATTTATGCTTATTACCACATGTTGATCTGCTGTTTGCTTTATTGTGGCTCTTTTGATGATAACCGGCAGCTGAGCAACGGTAGTTATTATTGCAGCTAATTGCAGCACTGGTTATTACACTATTGAGCTACTCTCAGTGCTGTATGTTGTTGGTCCTAATACCTAACTGTTGTAGGGCTAGTAGGGCTAGTAGGGCTCTGAAACTATGCCATAGCATTGATTTGCATAGCAGTTTATTGCACAGTGCATGGAATGATACAGTACAAACAGTGCTACCTAGACTACCTAGCCTGCTAGCAGAGAGGAGACACCTGATATTTGCATGATGAAGTGTTGCTCTGCCGTGGCTCTAGTGGTCGCCCGTCAATTATTCTCTCTTTTGACTCATAATCTATTGCTGATGCACTGCTTGGCCATTTGACTACAGTTGTGTATGTTCTTTGTCAAATTGTCATGTTGTTATGAATGTGATTTCCTATATTTCCTCTGATTTCATCACGTGTTGCTGATTCTGAAGGCGCTCATGGATGGAGGCGCTATCTATTTCAGTAATGTCACCAACTTGAACTATACCTCCTCTATTAGCAACTGCTCATTAGCTAAGAATTATGCAGCGTCCGATGGAGGCGCTATATGCCTATCTCTTACCCTCAGCGTTGAGATAACTTCTTGCAATATGTGGGATAATCAAGCAGGACTGGTAAGTGGGCTGCGCTTTAGTAGCAGAGGGATAATAGAGTTAATTGACATGAAAATAGTGATAGGTAGCTGGTCAAGCTCATCATTGAAGTTACAAGCATGTTCAGGTTTGTGTCTCATTAGAATTTCAGAATTTCACCTGCTGGAGTTCCTTATGTTATCATTGTGCCTATTTAGCCTATTTAGCCTATTATCGTTAGCTTGTGTTTTGTCTCCCTGCTTATTTCCCCGCCAAAAGAGTGGTGGAGCTTTGTACTCTTCACGGTTGAGTCAAGCTGCTATCACGAACACTAACTTTTGGCGGAATTCTGCAATGTATGGTGGCGCCATTAGCGGGTCATTGTGAGTACTGATCAGACTGCCACTGCTGCGTAATTGGCATAGTGCTGATATTTTCAATAGTACCTACTAATTACTTGTCATAATGCAATTATGATCACTTTTTATAGTAGTTATAGCGTGAGCTGATAGTTGAGTAGTCCTATAAATTCTTATATTATCATCCTTAAATATGATCATTGTTACAAGGGATTCGTATTATGGTGCACGATCTCAACTGCAGATTATGTGCTATCATCATGATATCTTTAATCTAGCTTAAATTGCAGCCTGTCATTCTGGCATGTGTAACATGTCCTCCTAGTAGACCACCGCCAATCTAAAAGCCACGACATATTGTTTAAATCTACATAACTGCCGTTTAGCTATGTTTAGCATCGCTCTTATTGATGCGATGATTTAGTAGCTATATCTTCTTGTAGTCCTTAATGTACCAACTGTTTCTTCTACCAATGAATGAACAATGTATGTAATTTATCATTTATGTGATGTGTGTCATCATCAGCGAGACTACAACTTCAGTGTTGGAATCAACGTTTTCCTTCAACCATGCAACAAGCTACGGAGGGGCTATAGAATGCTCATACTGCAACGCTGTAATTTTAGACAGGTATGGATGCAGTTTTTTTATCATAGGATATCTGTAGTTGAATCTGTCTCAATGCACTCAAACAATGAGAGGTGATTCTGATAGCGCATGTTCATGATAACGACAGTTAGGACATTCATTATGTTAGGAGAGCAGAAAATGATTGCAGGACAATAAACAGTGATGATAGCGTAGATAGCGCCAACATCACTTCTTTCTTCTTTATCACACATTGATCTTTCTTCCCTCTTCACTATTGTTACACTTGTGGCTTCGTCATCAATGCTCTTCAATGACGACAGATGCGTTATTAAGAACAACACTTGCGATGGTTCTGGCGGTGGGCTCGGCCTAAATTACCTCCTCTCACTGAACACCTCAGCTATTCGGGATACCATTATCTCAGGAAATATTGCGAGGCTAAATAGTTTAAGAGGGTAAGCTCTTCTTGCTGCTTGATCTAACTGTTTCTTCATACAGTGCACAGATACCGACAGATGGTGAACTAATGCTCATAATATCAGTACTCTCATCAGTACTCATAGCAGCAGTAGTCGTAAGTATGGAATAAGTGTAAATGGATCAGATTTTCTGATTCATTTTCCACCCTTGTTGACACACTTCTGTTACTGCTGCTGTCACTCTTTTTATTTTTAGGAGTGATTTAGCTGATTCAACTTCTGAGGGCCTGGGAGGAGGTCTGGCTTTGGTCATGATACAAGGATTCCTCATCCAAAATGCAACGTTTGAGTACAACATGGCCACAAATGGAGGTAATAAGGAAGGACATGGTACACTGATAACACTGCCTGCTAAGAGAGCCATAGTTTTGGGTAATTTGTGTGACAACCAGGAAGTAGTAAAACACAGTATACTCTAGATATTGGGTTTTATTTGGAGTTTACAGATACGTCTTTGGATTGATTCTGTATTTTGATTTGTATTATCTGGACAAACTGTAGATATTGCGTTTTGATAAGGGTTTACAGATATGTATCTAGTAGATGGATTTCTTGTTTTGATACATCTCTGGATACCCTCTAATTATTGGTGTTTGATACGGGTATACTGATGTAAATACAAATCTCTGGCTCTATCTGGAGACTCTCAGATAATTTTTTCAACCATACTTTATCTACTGTATCTCAGATAAAAGGGCTTGAAGTAGATAATTGTTATATTTTTGTCTCCAGATTATTCAGATAGAAACTCTTTACCGAGAGTGGCTACTTTTGGCCATCCTTTGTTGACCTCTTCTCTTCATTTTTAGATTTCAATTTGTATTTCTTAGCTCGGAGAATCAGCTTCCATCCCAGCTTGGAGACTCTCCTGTTATACTATATAAGATGATGTCAAGGATCGCGTATGCGTATGCATACTCATCAAGGATATCTCTTGAGTATTAGAATTACTAGGATGGTTAGTGTAATCTCATTATTGATGCTGTAATAATGATTTTAATTGAAACACCGCAGGTGGTGCGCACATCTCAAGAGATTGCGGCAGCGCTGCCGACCCTAGCTGTCCATCTGCAATAGCTCAGATAGATCAGGAATCAACCTTTGTCGCAAACGCAGCGATTGGCGGGAATGGAGGTGCCTTGATGATTCTTACAGTGCGTATTACAGTGCCGATGATCACTACATCCATTGACCTCGTAGGCAGGGCCATACGCAGAGCTCATACTTGAGCCCTTTGAATGAGGAGATAAACCTGGTGCCATATATTAAATGTGTAATATATATATAATTTTCTTAAAATCCAGTGCTTAGTCATCAGCTGTTGCTCTTCTGTCCAATGACAGTAATGACAGTTGCATTGTATATATATTATGTGCAGTCACATAAGACATAGACCCGGCTCAGAGGCTCTGATACCTCAGATTAATAACCTAGTATTGTTGTCATTTGTTGCTGTACGCAGCCAACTGCTCTGAGCGTTGAATGTGTGCCACCTGCTGTGGGTTTCAGCCCCTCTCTGCCCTCACTCTTAGCTCTTGTGGTCAATGGTACTGGCTTTCCTGAGACTGGTTGCCCTCACTGGAGTCGCAACTATGCAGACCCACCTCCGGGAAACGTCATGTCATCAAGTGTTGCGATGACCAAGCTGGTGTCTGTATCTGAAAATGTGGACAGGTTAGGAGTCCTACTATCCCTACTATCATAATAGGCAATACATTGGGTTGTTAAAGCAGTTAGGAGTCCTACTATCCCTACTATCATAATAGGCAATATGCATTGGGTTGTTAAAGCAGTTAGGAGTCCTGCTATCCCTACTATGATAATAGGCAATACATTGGATTGTTAAAGCAGTTAGGAGTCCTACTATCCCTACTATCATATTAGGCAATACATTGGGTTGTTAAAGCAGTTAGGAGTCCTACTATCCCTACTATCATAATAGGCAATACATTGGGGTGTTAAAGCAGTTAGGAGTCCTACTATCCCTACTATCATAATAGGCAATGCATTAGGTTGTTAAAGCAGTTAGGAGTCCTACTATCCCTACTGTCATAATAGGCAATACATTGGGTTGTTAAAGCAGTTAGGAGTCCTACTATCCCTACTATCATAATAGGCAATACATTGGGTTGTTAAAGCAGTTAGGAGTCCTACTATCCCTACTATGATAATAGGCAATACATTGGGTTGTTAAAGCCGATTGATCTTCAAAATGTTGTCTGCAATGTCTCTTGTACTTGAGACCTGGTTATAGAAAAAATGCTATCTACATTACAATTATCAGTGCTCATCGAGCCTCTTGCTCCAGATTGATCATGGGGCTGCTTTCAATTCTTAAACTACATATTTTACAATGTTGTTTTTCCGTGAAGGTATGTCAGTAATACAGCATTCTCCCTCCAATTTTCCGTGGTTGATCTGTGGGGACAGGTCCTGGAACCTGGGTGCTCTTCTTCTAACACCTCAAGTATTGCAGCAAAGATTGTAGATGTGAGTAATGGAGCTCAAGTGCTAGATGTGTCGTACAAGCAGAAGAAAGACTGCAGAAGCAGGATTATTAGCGGCAGCAGCTCTTGCTTGCTTGATGAGTCTAATGGACTGACACTGATGAGTCTAATGGACTGACACTGATGAGTCTAATGGACTGACACTGATGAGTCTAATGGACTGACACTGATGAGTCTAATGGACTGACACTGATGAGTCTGATGGACTGACACTGATGAGTCTAATGGACTGACACTGATGAGTCTAATGGACTGACACTGATGAGTCTGATGGACTGACACTGATGAGTCTGATGGACTGACACTGATGAGTCTGATGGACTGACACTGATGAGTCTAATGAACTGACACTGATGAGTCTGATGGACTGACACTGATGAGTCTAATGGACTGACACTGATGAGTCTGATGGACTGACACTGATGAGTCTAATGGACTGACACTGATGAGTCTAATGGACTGACACTGATGAGTCTGATGGACTGACACTGATGAGTCTGATGGACTGACACTGATGAGTCTAATGGACTGACACTGATGAGTCTGATGGACTGACACTGATGAGTCTGATGGACTGACACTGATGAGTCTGATGGACTTCATATAATTTGACTGCACTTCATGCTTGCTTGTAGCAATGATGATTGTCATATGTGTCCCAGCACCTTTTTACATTCACTCTCAATATCCTGCTACTGCTACTGCTACTACTGCTAATGATCACGATTGATTCATTATTGTTGCAGCCTCGGGGATCTACACCTTCCTCGTCAACCTTATCAGCCTCCCTCAGTGGCTCCACCACTTCAACTAGCATCAATGGTGTGATCAGGTCAGTGGCTCCACACTTCAACTAGCATCAATGGTGTGATCAGGTCAGTGGCTCCACACTTCAACTAGCATCAATGATCAATGTGATCAGGTCAGGCGCCAATCTGCTTGGTTATTTAAACTTATCTGGATTTGACAAAAATAAGAATAGTATGGTGACATAGAGGGCCGCATTTAAGGCATTTGATTTTTTAAGAAAGGCCATTTAAGCCACTACTGGGATGCAGCAGTACCTATACTTTCTCACATCATCATATCCATTATAATTACCACTCGAGCACCGCTGGGGGGTACTGCTTTGTAAACCCGGCTTGCTGCTACTACTGCTACTGATAAAATGCCTAATACTTTATAGCAGTGTCAATTATTGTTTATCATCACCTTCAGATACTAGTGTATTAGTAGTACTGAGCACTGATATAGTATCACGTTTTACTTTATCGCAGTCTCAATGACATCACTCTGCTCAGCCCCTCCGGACTGAGGCACATAGGGTTTGACTTCACGTACGCTGCTATATCTGCTGTAAATTCCAACTTCATGGACCTCCTGGGACCTGTCAATGGATCGCAACTGATTGTGACAGTGAACACCCGCCCTTGTGTTGTGGGAGAGGTAGGAGTGGCCTAGTTATTAGGTAGCTTCATCCGTTGCAGCAGCTAGCAGAAAATAACATCATTATCATGATTTTCTTTATTGTCTTCCATGTCTTCCATGCTAAATAGCCGCTGCATAGGGTGTTCCTGTTATTAGCAGAGCCGGCTGCCCTGGCTACCCTGGCATAGTAACAACTATGGGCCCCTGTTCTGGCCGAGTAGTGCACTTTATATCAGAAATTCTGGTTTTGAAAGCAATTACAAGTACTGCTAGCGAGCGCAAGATATTGTTTGTTTTAGTTCACTAGTGTCTTATATCACTATAATGTTATAACAGATTGAAGTCACAATCCACCCTTGCTGCCGCTTGTACCGCTTGTACAGCTTCTGCTTGTAGTGATAATTATGTAGATTATGGGTTTGATGAATGAGAAAGGTCCAATGCTCAATAATAAGTGAAATGATTTCATGACCACCTGGGTCAAGTTCTGTACCAATGCCATCTAGGATCATATGATTGTTAGAAATGAAGATGCCATTCAGCTCCTTAATGTTGCACCAGATGCACAAAGAAATGTCAAAGTGTACCGCACTGCAGTCCTATTTCCATCATCATGTAGTGCTTTGAATTGATGTGTCTACATAATAATGTGTCTAATTTGATCATCATGTTGTTTCACAGGTGGCAGTCCTTGGAGGTGAGGCGTGCTTCAACTGTAGCTCAGGACAGTACTCCTTTAACCCACTCAACAGCACATGTGACACCTGCCCCCAGAACGCAGATTGTGGCAACCTCACTGACATGGGGGTGGTACTCCCAAACCAAGGCTATTGTAAGTACTTGAGTAGAGTTGCATGATTGATTAGTAGGTCTCAAATAAGTGTACTACCAGTATCATCTGCACTAGTATAAAAAATTATAAAGCAATTTGCATCAAATCATAATCAAATTAAATAATGTATGCTCTGTAAGCAGCTAGAAATGAATCCTGTGTGCTTATAAGTGGCTCTAAGTAGCAGCCCTCATCATACTACTACCAACACCGCGTCTTACTGGAGCTACCCTATACTCCTGCAGGGCACAGTCATCCTTTCAGTGTACAATTCCACCCTTGCTCACCTACCATTGCCTGCAACTATATTGAGAGGGACTCTGAGATCACATATGTAAGAACATGTAGAACAAGTGACGACCTGCCTGGCGGACGCAGTTGACGTGCTTTGTATCATTTTGTTAAGTTAGTCATCAAGCAGATCATTAGCTTCATCATCATGGCAACATGAACTAAAGTAGCAGCTTCTGCATCAGTATCAAGATTACAATCTGATCATTTCCGCGGCCCTGCTTAACTATCCTGCTGCTTTGCAGGCAACTTTGGATCTGATATCGTTGCTGGACAACTACAATAATCTTGCTGCACTCCCAAACTCTTCCCTGGCCTTGACAATGTTTAATCTGACGATATTCTACAGTGCTCAGTGCGCGCAGGGTTATTATGTGCGGTGCTGCCTAGCAGGGGACTCATTGCTGTTTAGCTTACTCAAATGATCATAATGATGTGATTAAATTGAATCTCCTGATTTCAACGGATCTTTGACCACGTAGCTGTAGTAGCTGTAGTAGCTGTGATATGATAATATTTCTTTGTTGAGCTGTGCTAAATGTACTTACTACAAAAGCTGTTCATCACAATTGAAATGCAGGGCATTAAATGTGGTGGCTGCAGCAGTGGGTATGGGCGTGTAGGCACCAAAGGGTGCTTCAGCTGCCCCTCCTTTGCTTACAATACTCTTGCCTTCATGGCACAGTACCTTGTCAGCATCTTTTTTATCTTCATCACTATAAGGTAAGCAATGCCTAGAACACTTTAAATAAATGGAATAAATGGAAAGGGATGATAACAAATTCACTGCAAAGTAAGCAATGACTAGCGGTACTTTACAAGTTTTCCACCGCAGTGCAGTAGCTTAGATGCATTTCTGCAGTGTCAATGACAAAAAGGGACTGATGATGGGCATATTCAAGCGCTGCTTGTGCAATAACTTTGTTATGGATGGTATGTTACTGCTGTGCACGCAATAAGAATATTGCAGAACTTGGTGCTGTGGCATAGTAGTAAGCTCTCTATTATGTTTTCTGCCTAGCTTAGAATCTGCAAGAACTTGTCGCGATGTTGCAATTTTGTAGGACCTCTCTTATGAAGAGCACAACACCAGAGGTATCAGAAGAGGGATTGCTGAGATCAGCAGATCTAGCGGATCCTGCCAGTGCCAGCAGCAGTACTCTCATCAGAGGCAGAGTTTCAGTTTCCTACTTTCTAGGGTCCCAACTAGCTTGAAGGGTACGGCCCTTGATAAGGAGGATGAGGTAGTAGCGGCAGCTAAAGGAGCTGCTATGGATGGGCTGATGAAGTGTGCAAGTGTGGACTTAGAGGACCACAAAAATGTGGTGATGATGCCTGCTACATACCAATCACGACCGCATCTGATGATGATGGACTACTCATCGCTGAATACTGATCAACATGAAAGCAATGTCATGGGCATGATTCACAACAGCGCACTACCGGGATCAACTAGATCAACAAGTATTCGTGTGGGTGAACCAGCTGATCATGAAAGACAGTCCAGTCATCATTCAACTGGGCAACTAGTCAACACCAGCATGAGTCCAGGTAGCCCAGGACAGAAACACGCAGAGAAAGCATACCTGCCAGGACCTGCTAGCGGGGCGGCTGACAGTGGAAGCACTACGACACACTGGGAACATGACAACAGGGAACATGGCCACAGTACTGCAGGCATTGAACATGTTCCAGTAGGGCTACTACCGATTGCATCTTTTCATACATTGCCGCCGTCAGTATTGTTGACGCCGCCCGCCAGCACTACAACCTTGCCGGAGGCCGCAGTAGTAGCGGCTGCTAGTATCAGCGTCTGTTCCAGCAGCAGTGCTGCTAGTACAAGGGAAGTACAAGCAGCAACCCCGATAAGTACAGTTTGGCAAGATGCCTTGCTGTCTGATGCTTTGGAAGCAGGTCCTCAAATTCAGCATGGTATTCGTCATCTTGAAGAGCAATGCAATTATGGTCCTGCTGTTGATCATCCTGCTCATGCTACCTCTACCACTGTTGACATCACTGATGATGCACTGGCTGGTAGATCGCTCATCCTTACGTCATCAGCTAGTAGTCAAGCAGTAGCTGAAATTACTGCTGAGTCATCATCCAACTCATCACCAAGAGTGAATCAAGATTCAAAAATGGAGGCGTGTTTGGAATTGTCCCAGCTTCGTCCCCCCTTATCATCCTCTGAACCTAAGATTGCAAATGACAACAGTTCCAGCAGTCACACAGCGGCACCTGCTGCTACTACTGCTACTGCTACTAAAGCACGGGTCCAATTTTTGAGGGTACGTGGGTATTATTATGAGTAGCTGAATTAGCTGAATAATGTGTACTTCATAATCTGCAGGCTTTATAAAGGAAGCATTATTATTGGGTAGGTTAGTAAGGAGGCTTAAATTATTCGCTGTGCAATAATTGTCTTCCTGCTTCCCTAGGTCCTAGTTGGCAATACGTTACAAATTTGATTGTCCATAATGTTTGCTGCTATTAACATGTATCATGAACATTGCTTATTTTGTTGCGGTCATTTTAAGGGTAACATGTTAGGAGCTAAATTCTAATTTTTAAATATGGAGCCATGATTCTCAGGCTAGGTAGTTTTTTAATTATGTCAACTATCTTCATAACTTGCATGGTGTAGCGCTCATAAGAGCCTTTCTGGATTGTCTTGTTGATATGAGCTGCTGAAAGATCTAGAAGGTCCCTCTGCTGCAACTACTCAGCCTTCTTGATGATATGATATACTTGATGGCCTTTTTTCAGGGGGACTCAGTCGTTGCATCGCAAAATAATGCTCGCTTTTTGAGGGCGTCTCAGACCTTAGTTGACAGGTTTGAGACCCTTGAAGAACTGAGGAGCTTCATAGCTGATCATGATCTCAGAGCTGAGAAGCAGCTAGCTCAGAGGCAGCAGCGTATGAGGCCTCCTTACTCAATTATTATTAAGGTATTGACAAATATGACAACAACAGTTCATGCACATTTAAGAAATCACCTATTCTAAATGAAGTTATCCTCTAATATCAAGTTTCGACTGGACATGATATTAGTATTCTGCGGCACACAACATGATCACCGATAATTGTGAATAGTTTGAATCCGAGCTGTATTTAAATCAAGGCTTTATTCAAATCCAGGCATCAGAGGAATTTTTCATTATCAGCTGAGATGCAACAGTAGTACTAGGCTGTCTAAAAAATGCGCCAAATATTGTTGATTATGATAAGGAAATAAGGCCGAGCAAGCAGCTGGTCAATTTGAAAATTTCCTTTTTGCTCGCCTCAAATTCCACATGACAAGGATGTTTTTTAATGACATGAGATGATATAAATAATTTAAATGATGTCCATGATGCAGATTCTCATCAACTACCTACAAGTCATCCCTACAGTCACAAATGCTGGCGTGGTTTTCCCAACCTTCATGACAGACTTCTTCCGGGGTGCAAGTGATACTAGTTCTGGGACTGGAACTGCTGTGAGTAGTTCTGATTGGTAGCATGAGCAGCATTCTTCTACACACGACACATCAATTGACATTCCACCTGCTGCCTACTTAAGTCCTGACAGTCATCCTTTCCTTACCTTACTGGTAATGATTGAATTGATCCGCTGTGAAGCCATTGCAATGAGCTATTGTAATAATGTTCACAATTCAACTCCACCATCCTTACCATCCTATATATCATTCCTCATTACAGGTGTCCCTCGACTGCTCATTGCCTTCTTCAAGTCTACCCGAAAACCTTCAAGCTGTGCTGTTTTATGTTTCTCTGCCAGGTACTGACACATCTTTTTGGTTTGAAGTGTCGGCTTATTGCCCAGCTGGAAATAGGTTTTTTGAGTGATTGTTTGATGACTTGTGCGTCTTGCTACTACACAGCTGCAGCCCTGTGCTATGCCCTTGTTTATCGATCGTTGATATTCATGTTCTCATATTTCTCGATAAGTTTGATTTGAAGTCATTATTCATTTTTCATGTCCATACAGGTGTCTTCTGTATACTGACAGTCCCCATCTGGGCTCTCTTGTGGCTACGACGCTCATCTGTCAATTTGAAACCAAATAAAGTTGTTCCTGAAGAGGAAACTAATGATTCGGGCAGGCCCGATGCACTTGGGAAGGAGAAAGAAGAGATGACAGCCACAAGGGGAATAAATGATGATGATGTTCAGATAACTGGTAGCACTAGCAGAAAGCTGCTTGCCCAAAACCATTCTTCAGCAGTAGGGTGGTCAGCATGGTCATCAGATGAAGTAAATGACACGAATCATGACCCTTCCGTGTCTTCATTCGTCATAAAGAAGCAGACAATGGGGGGCACATGGAAGAGGTGATTATTGTTTTCTGATGCAATCAAATGATATTTAATTGTTGTAGTGTTTGTTGATTACAGCTTCTGAGATGGCTGATGATGAGTGAGGACTTTTTACAAACATAGAGGGTTGCAATAAACGGCTGGACACAGCTGCCGGCCTGAATTATTGCTGTGAGTCACTCCTATTCATACTAATGTTCTACACATTTTGCCTACAGCTATTTTTCACTGCGGATGCTCATCACAGCCTTTTCTGTTGTCTTCTACTTCTACCCCAATGTCTGTGCGGCTATCCTGGCCCTCTTTGCTTGTGACCGCATGGACTTGGATGAGCCGCCGTATTCGCAATACGCTATCATAAGAGGGTGGTACATGCAGTCTGTGAGTGAATTGTAACACATGTGTAGCACTGAGGCTAAGAATTCAGTAAATTAAAGCAGTAAATGCAAAACATTTTACATAATTTTGCGGCCTTGAGTAATGTTAGTGATATACTTGTACAGATAGTACAGCTGCCACCTAGTTTAGGGTTAAGGGTTTGATAGTATAATATAAGCCGCCAGCTGATGATTTCTGACAAGAAGCCATTTTAAATGATGATGCTGATTATCTTTGCTGCTGTAAGACATTTCACGTCTTATTGGTCATTCGCAATCATTTGTATCAACGTGTCTTTGTATTCTCTCGCCTCATCTTGTCTTCGCTTCATCACTACCAGCACATCATTTGCATCAACGTGCCTTTCATGTATTGTTCTCTAAGGGGTAATGATGTACAGTATTTCCTTGATTCTTCTATCTAGTCCCGGTTCTATGTCATTTCATGATATAATTATTTCCGCATCTGCTATAATCTCATATACAATTCTACGTGCTGATTCATTAATAATGCAGGACAGCAATGTTCAATGCTTCACTGGGAAGCACCTCATCTTGCTATATCTGGTAGGTTTATTCTGGGCTAATAAAGGCCTTGATGCCCATTATACACATACCATGATACCATGCCATAGGACTGAAGCAGTGAGAATGAGATCAGTGACTCTGAGCGCATGCATTTTCAAAAAATGTCTAGAGACAATGAAGACTAATCTCAATACATTCCTCTTGGTTCTTGTAGATCGGTGTACCTGGCATCATTTTCTTTGCGGTGGGATTGCCTGTCGGTAGTGCAATCTACTTGACACTAAACAAAGCCCAATTTGAATCAGCTTCTTTCTCTGCCAAGTATGGCTTCTTGTTTGAAGGTAATCACTACTTTCACAGTGTGCTCTTTCAAGCAGTACATAATAATTCCATTTACCTTGATTATTTGCAATCATTTGCCTCCACAAATCTAATATTAAAAACTACACAACCAACAGATTACCATCGCCATTGGTATTGGTGGGAGACTGTCACCCTTCTACGCAAGCTGTTCACAGTAGCAGTAAACTCGAGCCCTCTACAGGTACAATGACAGCAATGGCTGTTATTCGCAGCAATAATAGTAAGCACTACTCCTATAATACAGGTGTAATGACAATAGCGGCTTGCCGCATTGTCAGACCTTAAGTAGACCACTATGACCACTGCTATGACCACTATGACCTCCATGACCTCAGCAACTTATTATATAGAATTCTGCCGCCATCAAATCAGCTCAAATCAGCAATTGAACAGTATCAGATCCTGCACGAGCATATTCATATTTTGACTACGTTGCAGCAAAGAACTGGACTAAATTGGTCAATAAATTTTGCAACGTAGTCAAAAATATGACTTTAATGCTCTATGACCACTGCTATGACCACTATGACCACTGATATGACTAGTACATGCGACCTGTCATTTGTCAGTCATACCTGCTCCAGTGTTGGGAGCGCAATTCATACCCTTCTTTCTCACAACTATACAGGCGTTTTCAACCACTTTAAATCTGCTAGTTTTGTTGGCTGTGGTGCTAGTGGCTTTGCTGGCTCAAGTGTTGTGTAGGCCTTACGAGATTCCTCGCATGA
Organism: Chlamydomonas eustigma; assembly: GCA_002335675.1. Taxonomy (NCBI): domain Eukaryota; kingdom Viridiplantae; phylum Chlorophyta; class Chlorophyceae; order Chlamydomonadales; family Chlamydomonadaceae; genus Chlamydomonas; species Chlamydomonas eustigma. The sequence continues at coordinate 148,483 of BEGY01000021.1, forward strand.
ATCAGCTGGTAAGCTGGAGCTCAGAATTTTCAGCTGTCGTTGTTCCACAATTGAATACTGTTTTGTGGTTCTGCTGCTAGGATTCATTTGCAACCATAGCAGCCACTAGCTATGATGGCATGTACATGATCATCATTATTGTTATCTATATGTCCTTTTTAATCTCTGAAATGTTTTGATTATTTCATAAAGCAGCACCCTTTTACTAATTTGAATTTTGTTTTCTACTACATGATGGCAATAAGTTCAGGAATCCTTTAGTCTACAGGCGATCTCAGTCACCATTTTTGTGTACACTATGATATCATTACCCAACGTGAACTACGAGGCTTCTACCCTCAATGCACTATCAGTCCTTCTGGTAATTTGATTTAGATTAGTCCTTCATTATGATATGATGACAATGACTTGTTTACACATGGATATGGAGACATTGATGTGCACATTCTTTTACAACAGGCTGATATCATCTCCCCTCATCCTGATAAAACTAAGGCAATCAGCTTCACATCATCATTAGATCATCAGTTAAAATAAGCACTCCCTTCTTATGATGTTACTGTTGTTTAATCTCAAATCTTTGCCATTGTAAGTTGGCATGCTGATAACCATATATTTTGTTGTTATATGTAGATTATCCTCAATAGCGCCTTTGTTGCTTTTTTTGTGTTCAGCCTGATCTCAGAGCTTCACAATACAGCAGGTATACTACGAGTGTTCTGAATATGTCCAATTACTTGAATTATTGGCATTATTTGCGTGTGTTGTTTTGAGGGGTGCTGAATACTGAACTGATGAAGGTGATGATCACGGCTTGGTAATGTTATTGCAGGATGATGAAAGTGATGTTGTGCAGCTTATTCTGCTTGATAATAATTATATTGACAATACTTCATGGACTATTCTGCAGTGGCAGTGCTTGATAAAGATGGGGATGGCAATGTGTCAGCCACTGAAGTGGCTGAATATCTAAAAGAGCGCTTTGGATTCTTTGCACCTGTTCCGACCTTCTTTGGGAAACTGGTATGCAGCTCGTAGTTGCGCTTTAATCAGGAGTATTATGCTGATTACTATGTTTAATAAGGTGCATGACATTAAGCAGAAAGCGTCTGTACTGCGGAGCTAATCGCTTGCAACAATTCTGCTGAAAATATTAAACAGCATTGCTAGTTGGATAGCAGTGCTTTCCTCTGCATGTCGACAATATTATCATTATTGGTTTCTGCAGACAGCTGCATTTCATCGCAATGACAGCCACTTTAACCACCAAGTTTCAAAGGCTTCCTCCATAAATGCTGCAGCTGCCAGTGCTGCCTACCCACGTCTTACTGTTAGTGCTCATCATCAGACTGCTTCCATGTACTCATTTGGAAGCCAGAGGCTGCAACGTAATCACACCAGTAATGGCCGTGGTACTAATGCTGGAAACTGGAGAGTTGCTAACGGAGGTGCTAAGCAGCAGGCTATTGCCAGTAGCACCAAGAGGTTTGTTACTGATATGGACCCTGCTGCTGCCATTGAAAATGACCATGACCCTTATGATGGCAGACAGCCGCAAGCCTCATCGTTTTCTAATGATGGCCCTTGCATGTCAGTTCAAGGGAGAAAGAGTGATGGGACTGCGCTAAACATAAGGGAGGCAACCGTATCCTGACAACAGGATTAACCACCAGCCAGCCGTATCCTGACAACAGGATTAACCACCAGCGATTTGTTGGTATCATCATAAAATGAAGGACGGCTTTTACCAACAATTAAATTTCCGTCTTTCAACCGACTTTGCGCCTCCGGCCTCTCTGTCCTAATAACTTGACTTTGCATTGTTAACATGCTAGTTATGAATTAGGGCTTTGATGACTCCTACATTTCAATTCATTGATGACTAGTACTGATACACAACGTATGCAATGATCTACATGTGAATGATATCTTCATTAAGTTGTTGGCCAACTATGACGATGTATGTCATCCGCCGAGATGATCCTTAGCAGGCCACTGTAAAAAATGTTTGCTGATGAAGTCTCAGAACATTTGACGTGTTCTATTTTACTAGTTGTGCTGTATTGATTGACTTCTGCCTTACTTCTGTAAATTCACAATTCTCATAGAAAAACGATTGAAGCTCATAATATGATGCTTTCTTACTCAACATGATTGCAAATGTGACTTAAATTCTGCCCCATTACGCATAATCAAGTTCATTCAAACCCTGCGTTGAAGCTTTGAAGACTGCAGAAGCAATGAAAGGAGGGTACTGAGACCTTGTTGGTAAAAACCTATGTGCTACGCTAAGGACATTTGTTTTGTTACATGTGATAAGAACCAGCCTCTCCATCTCATCTGACATATCCATACCATTTTGCAAGAGTGTGAACGTCTATGCCAAGGCTGTACCCTAGGAGGATAGCCTGATTGAGACAACAAGTCTTCCAAAAGCCCAGCTTTGACCACCGCCTGCATCGCAATTTGAACACTTCCCTTAAGATAAATGACCGGAGCATTGTCTGTAATCATGTGAAAATCATGACGTAGAAGATGATGAAATAGCTGCTGCTGCAATATGATGCCATCATCTCACCTTCCCGATGTTATGACAGGAGCATCGATGATGATGGGTCTTGACACTTTGCTCAGCCGTGTCACAAGCTCAACATCTTCTAGAAAGGGCCATTCCTTAAACCCACCTTCTTTCTGAAATTAAAATTTACAAAATAACTTGTCAAGTTTCAGCTTGGGACCATGTTTTCTTAGGCCTTTTCTGGATGGTGTGATTTGTTCCTTCAGTACCTAGTAAAATAGGAAGCTATGCCGCGGGTTCTTCCATAAGATACCCCTTTGGGTTCCCATATCTTATTGCGGCACAGCATAAGATACACAGGGTTTTCTAGTGGGGGTATCTTATGCTGTGCAATAAGATACACAGCATAAGATACCCCTGTGTATCTTATGCTGTGCAATAGGCTTCACAAGATAAGAAACATGATGAACAAAACGTGAGAAAGCCCTCATTCCTGAGCTACTTTGCATCCACAACAACGTGCAATGTCAGCTTAAAACAACAACACAAGCAGCGTCAACAACAGGAGAGACAAAGAGCAAGAGTGCAGGGCTCTGAATAGCGGGGGAGTAGCAAGTTTCACAATCTCACTATCTCACTATCAAGAGATTGAGTCCATCATTGCTGCTACTGAATGAAATCATACCTCTAGGGTCTGTTTTTGCACAAACAAGGCTTGATCCCCATATGGTTTGTGTAGCAACCTGGTTCGGAGCTCGACACCAAAACTCAGAAGCTTGCCCTGTAGGGTGTCTTTGAACTGACGGAAGTGCACGAAAGCTCATTTGTTAATGGGGGCTGCAGGGCTATTAATTGAATCATAAGCTGATGTTCTGATGCCATGGACACAGAGTATTCTCAGCATCAATGCCTATAAAAGGCCTGCTGCCTAACTCATCTGTGTGTCAGATGCGCTCAGCTACAGACTCAGCTACAGAGGACGTATTTGAGTTTACAATCAGGATGACTGAGGATGAGAACATTGGTGGGACAACACCCAAATGCGGCCAAGGAGGAATCTATGACTTTTTAATATTCGTTTTATTCACATGCAAAATAAGAAAAATAATGCCACACCTCGGCAGCCTGAATGGTTTTAAAGCAGCCCCATCGACCAACTACAGCGCTAGGCTGCCATAGCTGCAAGTGTGACTGAGATGCTGGAAAGTGTGATTGAGATGCTGGGGCTTGATGAGCCCTGCATTTTGCATTCTCAGCATCAGTTACAGAGCACTCATCTTTTGCTGCTATAACAGCAATGGCTTCACGGTCCTGCGGTACTGTAAGTAGCTGCTGGCTGTACGTGACAGCATCTCGGAGTGAGGAGGAGTAGCCAGGAGGAAGCTGGCTGCACATGACAGCATCTCGGAGTAAGGAGGAGTAGCCAGGAGGAAGCTGGCTGTCTGCATGGAGGAAAAGAAACCAGGAGCAGGCTGTTGTTGTGAGATTTGAGGCTAATGAGTGATACTTCATCTCCGTGCTCTCACTGTTGTAGTGCATTGGGCCACAGTCCATGACACCAGTAGAACATCCAGCAGGCCCATTATAGTTGTGTTGAGGCATTGGGTCGGCTGTGCCCTGTCCCCTTTCCTTGTCAGAAGTGTTTAGTTTAGAGAATAGTGAACTCCACCAGCTGGCCGCCTTAGCCGCCTGCCTCGTTGTGCTGCATTCTAAGTCGTCATGATTAATTACGACATACGATCTACGGCTGTTCTCTCGCCCGTTTTCACACAGTGGCTTCACATCTGATGCCCCAACAGAAGCTTCAGCTGCAAGGTACGGCCTGCGGTACGGCCTGTGGTGGCAACTTGTGCTTTTCATGGAGTTGTTGAAGGAGCTGCAGATGTCTTTGTTTGTATTAGATGACTGTGAAGATGACTGTGAAAAGTTGGCGGCCATTTCAGAGGCTCTCCAACCTGCATTGAGCTGAACCCCTCTCCCTCGAGCACAAGTAATAACCTATGATCAAGGGTTTTTCAAGTGGAGAGTGCGTGAGACATGGCACTCAGCACAATGTTTTGCTCCCTGCGTGCCGAACATAGTTGAAATAGAGTTCTATCGCTGCGCATGAAGTTTCATCAAAGCTATGTACCTCTGAACCTCTGTACCTCTGTAAGAGGGTCCAAAAGGCAGTCATGCTGCAATGACCAATCAATGCTGATTGTTAGGATATTGTAGGGTACATATTAGGGTATATGATCCTTTTATTCTAACACTGATGATGATCCATGAGGACTCACTTTAGCTCCAAGGCTCCTGGCAACCTCACGGGTTTGGTCTGAGCTCCCTCCATCGGCCACCACAACCTCAAGGAGGACATCACCTCTATGCACAAGCTCATCCCTGCAGCTGAGAGGTGGAACATGCAGAGTACACATCAGCTTTTGAAACGTCCTCTAAGCTACACCTGTTAGTTTAGGCAACATGAACAATGGTTACCTATTAATAGCTCTAGCAATGTTCTGCTCTTCATTCTGAAAGGATTAAAGTTTAGTTTAGAGAGGAGAAAAATAATTTGGGGATAAATCTGTATGCTGTAATGCCTCATTTTTGTTCTTACTAGAGCAGGAATCACCACGCATAGCTTTAGAGGTAGTTTATTCGACATTCTTGAAAGCTTTCTGCATCCGACTGCGGGTCTCGTTTCGTTCATAACGTTTTTCATTTGTGTGAACAATCTGACTTTATTGAACTCGACATTAAGTAAAATTTCTCAGCTTCTCTGAATTTTTTATTTCAACAGACTCTTCTGTGACATATTATTCAGTCCATTGCCTTTGAGTGCAAAAATGATTTGTTTGTAAGATATTTACATACTCCTTAAACTTCATGGGTCAGAAGCAGACACGGCATGTTGGTGGTAGGCTTTCGCAGGAGGACCTTGCTAGGCTGCAAAGACGGTGATGAGACATAACTGTAACATTCATTTGCTCCTCGCTGAGAAGAGATGCATTGATGAATTGATGATCCATTTTTAATTAACATCATGTGGTATGTGATCACCAGGTTCACCAGGTTGTCAGGAGGATCAGACAGGGTAGCCATTCGCCAGGTATTATCACATGACACTCAACTTAATGTTTAAGCATCAGTCATCACTTTAGCTTGCCTTGAAAACGGGGCTTGCCTCACTGGTAACATGTTCTGTGACTGTATGCTCTTTGTTATTTAACTGCATTACAGATTCAAGGAATGGTTGAGTTAGGAGCCAACCCATTCATACCCAGGTAACAGTAATCCAAGGTATAGGGACATGTTTTGCCTGTGAGGAGGAAGGTCCATCTCAGATGGGGATCAAATGCAGCTAATAATTCAACAACAAACTGTTTGAAACTGTGCAATGAATGTGATGATGTAGATCTCAAGTTTTTTGTATACATCATTGAAGTCATATGCTGAGTGCATTACTTCACACTGTCATGTGCTGAGTGCATTACTTCACACTGTCAGGGGCCTTACAGCGCATATTGGAAAGCCTATTAAGAGCGTAAGGTATTGAAAGACATTACATTCAACCATCCTCTCTGTCCCATCTTCATGCTCAGGATGTTCCAGATGTTTGACAGGGACAAAGATGGCCTGGTATGAGGCACACTCCTAAAGCCCAATTATGGAGTTGTTTAAAGATGCTTCTGAAGTCACCTCATCACCTCATTACCTCATCACCTCATCACCTCATTACCTCATTACCTCATCACCTCATTACCTCATTACCTCATCACCTCATTACCTCACTACCTCACTACCTCATCACCTCATCATTCTGAATCCTCCTTCCAAAGTTGTAACACTGTCCAGAACAACGTATTTAATACCTAAGCAATGTTGATTGTTTTGCGACTATGTGTCTCTATGCAACTGTCACTCCTTGGCTTTGAGATTCATTGACCCAATGTGATGCAATGTTCCTCTGAGACCAATGTACTCAATGACCCTGTGACTCAGTGACCCACTGTGCTGCAATGTTCCTCTGAGACCAATGTACTCAATGACCCTGTGACTCAGTGACCCACTGTGCTGCAATGTTCCTCTGAGACCAATGTACTCAATGACCCTGTGACTCAATGAACAACTGTGAACTACTTACTCAGACTCTAACCAATTGGTGTGATTCTCCTTATTCCACTTTTTGCAGCTTTCTCTTGAAGAGTTCACTGAGGCTCTGCAGCTCTTTGGACGCCTGGAGGATGAAGAGGAGCAGTACAAATGTAAGGTCACTACCATTCAGTGTACTTTGCCCTTGCCGGGTAATGTTTTGATCCTTAATTCGATCATATATACTTATGGCTTCGTGTGTCACAAAAATGGTTTTTAGCCACACTTACTTAGTGCACTGTCGTTCTTGGACTTTGTCATTCAGTTGCATTCCGGATTTATGATGTGGACGAGGATGGCCTCATCTCCTCCCAAGAGCTGTTTCACACACTTGAAGGTCTCGTGGGCGTCCATTACACTGAGACTCAGCTGGAGCAGGTGTGTCTTGCAATGAGTGACAAGCGCATGACTAGTAAGTAGGGATTCTGATGGATGATCATGAGTTGATGATCACGAGTTGATGATCATGAGTTGATGACGCAAGATTTCATAAGGACTGACTCACAAGGCTCCTCAACAAGCACCAGTCTTTGATGCTCTTTGCATCTGCAAGTGTGGTCCTTATCATATTGCACTAAGTAACAGTAATTGTGTTTTAGGGTTTACTTGTGTTTTAGGTCGCTATTCATTTTGGGATTCCCCGCCTTCCTGTCGGCTTCCTGGCAGTCCTGCTGTAGGAGAGTATTACTTAGTAGAGTGATCACATACTTTGTTGATGCTGAATTGCCTAGTGGCCTCCTTGCCTTGTAGATTGTGCTGAATACCATGGCTGAGTTTGATCTGGATGGTGACAACTCGCTGAATTTGGAGGAGTTCAAAATGCTTTTGAGCAGGTATGTCCATTTTAAATGATCTTTGTCATGGGAACCCCTGAGACTAAACCCTAAACCCTAAACCTCTGAGACCCTTATATTTGGTAGTCCATGATGCTAGTTGCATGGAAGAAATAAAGGGTGTTATAAAACCCTTTAAATGGAACCTGTCACTGACGCATGTGCACTGGCATGTCTACTCTTCGTGTCTCCAAAATAAGAAATGGCTTTACCTGATATTTCCTGTTTCTTTGATGCATCTCATGAACAGCAATGACCTTCAGTCCAAGTTCGCCTTATCCCTTTAGAAGCTCTGTCTGGGTGGACAATGATGCTCATCTCCTTAGTGCTACTGAGCAGGTAGCTGCAGCACTTGGTGTTCTGTTGCTTCAAATGAGGGGTGTAATAACCAGAGTTACATTTTGACTAGGAATACAATATGAGTGGGAGGCTCTCCTGAATTAAAAATCACACTCATGCATAAGGATCAACGATTAAGATCAAAGTTTATCCAGTGCTCAATTCGATGCCTCTACCTAATAATCATGGCAATGATTAACAGAGATGTGAGACTTGCAATCATGTTGTTAGTAGAGGTACTTACGAAGATTTTTATGTTCAGTTTTTCAATATTTCTTAATTGACGATATAATTCGCTTCCTCCTCTTTTAAATTCAACTCCTGTCCCATCATAAAAACTAGGACATGACGGCAAGAGCGAGATATCTTTACATGTCAATGATTAAGTGACGATATTTTGCTTAACAAAAAACAACGAATTATTCAACGGGCGGAGCCTACATCAACTATGCATTCTGCTGGTCCATCGCACCTCCAAGAATTAGTCTCAGTGAGAAAATATTGGCTCAGAGAATTCATGAGAGAGCTCTTTGATCGAAAACTTCCTCCCTTGCAAATATCGTTGCCATGGTCCTCCAAGTTGGCGGATTGTAATGTTCAGACATTACTGGGACGCACATCTGAAATGCATTGCAGATTTGCTGATCGAGATGAAAGTAAATATGACAAACTGTTGAGCTGTCGTGCCACATTGGAGCACTCCTTCTCAAGCCTTCCCAAGGAGGTTCAGGACAGATTACATCACATAGTGAGGGCCACTCTGGTCAATACATCAGCAGCATATGGGACCCTGGACGATGCAGTGACTAAGCGACATGTGGAGAATTCCATGCAGGTACAACCTGCTCTTCAGGCAGGATGAGAGAAATGAGATTCTGAATAATCCTCATTTCTACATGTTGTGCTAGGAGAATCATCATTGTTGAAGCCTGGATTTAAAAGTGGATAGAAAGATAATGATCAAATGCCTGATAATAAATTGTTCAGCTAGCAGAGTTAGCAGCAGCTGGTGGACACGAAGCAGATAATGGATCATTATTGATTCGGCATATCAGAGATTGTGCAACGACATCAATCCTGATTGCAACAGGGTTTGAGCAACATTAGCAACATATATCGTATACCCTGTATGCTAGCAGGGTAGTACTTACATAGCACTTCCTGCTGGATATCCTAATTTTGACACTTACACATCTTTGAAACATGATAGGGATTGAAAGAGAAGGTGTGGAGGCGAAGAGAAGACAAGGAGCAGTCTGAGGAAGCTGGCAGGTAGGTACAATAAAGCCTCAGAGGTCAATGTTGCAACGATGATGACTAATATGCATTGACAGGAATTTCAATGCACCTGCTTCATCATCAGTTGTTTTTGTTATTTGCCTCTTCATGTTCCCACATTGATGGATCAATCTCTGAGTATCCATGAGGTCATCACGACCAACTAGTTCATATAATCTAGATTTTCAGCAAGACATACCTGAATCTACTGAATCTGGCTTTGAATCTAAATCATTGTTAAAAGTAGCTGTTCATTCCTCACTGCTGTATTCTGCATTACAGGAAATTCTTGCTGAAGCTGTTTGATGCCCAAGTTCAGGCGGCTATAGTGATCCAGGTAGCTGTACTATTTTAAAAGCCAGCTTATTCTACTTATTCTAGCTGAATGACTCAGGTTCATCATCTTGTTGTATGCTAAAATTTTCACAGATTTTTGTTACAAGCTTTCCAATTTTCCTGTGTACAAGTGTGTATGTACCTGTGTCTATCGTACTGCTCAAGCTGTACAAGTATGCATTTACCTGTGTCTATCGTACTGCTCATTTTGTAGTTCTTATGTTTGAAGGTCGTCAATCAGTTCTCAAATAAATTGGCATCTAGTTTCAAAAGGATGGCTTGATGAGCAAAATTCGACTTATATCGCGTAAATCATAAGCACATTTTCATCAGGTGTCAATAACTACGATTTCTTCTATTGCCTCTTCTGTTTTTTCAATAGAGAGCATTCAGAGCCTTTAAACATCGGTGCATTCAGAAAGGAACTTGGCCTGATGAGGATGCAGAGAAATTGCGTCTTGCAAATATGAAGTGAGCTAATGCTGTAGCTAATAAACCTGCTTTCAGTGTGATACTGAGGAGGTGATAATAACGTATCAACATTACCAGAAGAAAGCCTGTTTCCAGCTTTAGTAAAATGCTGCCCTAGTACTTGAAGTACTTGCATGCCCTGCTAGTACTGCTAGTGCCCCGCTTTCATGCACTGATGTACATATGCCTCATCACTGCAGCTGCTGCCCGCCTGCTTGCAACCTATCGATGTACATAATCTACATAATCGCAGGTATCTTGATGGTGGAGCGGTCAATTGGGCCAGTAAAGAGCACACAGAGGTTACTGCATTTGCTCAATCTGCACTGACTGACGCGCTTAACGCGCTGCAGGCTGTAGAGAGGCTGGAGCAAAGGGTGAGATACAAAAGCCAGAATAACGGGCTTACTCCGAGGCCACACATACATGCATCATGTCCGATGATCATGCGGCATGTCTGATGGCCATGGATCATTATAATGTCTGATGATCATGCATCCGTTGAAGAGTTGTTATTGAAGCAGGGTCTTTGAGATTCATCAACACAATATGATTGGAACATATTTAAACGAAAGAGGTGGTTATCCTGCCGCTGGTCATCAGCCCATTGCCGTCGTTGTTGTGGCTATTGTGGCATTAGATTAATTAGATGCACTTTATTACTTACCACAAGATTGATACATCAGAGTGTAGGCAGTCATACAGCAGGCAGGCAGCACAGTCTTGGCAAAGCGCCACCTGCTGTCATGATGATAGTAGGTCTCAAAGCGCCACCTACCACTGTCATGATGATAGTAGGTCTCAAAGCGCCACCTACCGCTGTCATAATGATGATAGTAGGTCTCAAAGCGCCACCTGCTGTCATGATGATAGTAGGCGGCGCTGAGTAAAGCCTGTTTTGAACTCAACCCATTAACCTGCTTATTGCTGTTGGTGTACTGCAGGCTAGGGAAGGTGTGGTCCGTCCCCCTCGCCACGGGAACTTGACGTACAAGCTCAACGACCCGGAGCTCAGACTTTTGCTCTTGGGGAAGACCTTTGTGCAGCGGGAGCAAGAGAGATCAGCGGCAGAAGCTCTTGCTGGTTCAGTTAATCATAATTTGACGCAGTATGAGCGGAAGGATGAAGACCCAGCTGCTGCTGGAGTAGCTGGAGAGGACAGCATTGCTAATACTACATCAGAAGACGAAGCAGGGGCACTAGGTTTGAACACATGTGGTGGTCTAGACTCTTCTCATCATTCACTCTAACATCAAGAATCTTTAGGAGTGGTAGCCGCAATAACAGAAGGAGTTGTATGTGTCAGGAAATTAATGTAATGCCTTGTCGTCTCTGACCATGAGTCGATTATGATGATCATTTTGTTTGCTGACTCTAAGCTCATGTGTATGATGTTGCCCATCATGAGACACGATAATTGCATCTAGTCAGCCATACATATCATCTGTACAGGGTGAAAAAATAAAATAAAAATAAACATGTTTATGGTAACATTTCTTCATTTTTGTCTTATTTATTGCAGATAACAGAGCTTTGATACACCAGCAAAGTGATCCGCTACAAATAACAACAGAGGAAGGTAGTGCTCCTAATGATCTTAGTAACCCTCCCACTGCAACAACATCACGATCCACGACATCACCGGCCCTGGTTCTCAAGCTACCCCTAATCTCTAAACTCATGACCTTTGAACGGCCAGGCAGTGCTGATCACTTTTATTGGGAATCATCAGCCGCCTGCTCTTCTCTTAAACATCGATACAGCAGGCCTAGCAGCAGGCCAGCAACATCTCAATCGGTATCAACATCATCTGCTGCCCAGCTCTCTCAATCATCATTTGTATGGACGACCACACGCCCAGCTTTGTCCCAAAACATGAACACATCTGATAACAAGCATCAGATGTTGACAGCTAGATCAGAATCACCACACTCCTCGCTGAAAAGGATAATGACTGTTACCAGCCCTGCTATTTCTGGGCAACAGCAAAAAGCCACGAGCAGCACCAAACCCTCCTCTGAACAGCCTCCAAACAGCGATCATGATAATCATGATCATGCCGTAGGTGATAGTATGGCGCTCAGTCACCAGCAGAACATGATGGCTAGTCTCGCTAGCAGAAGCTGCAGCTTTCACAATAATACCGCCAGTAATTATAGAGCTAAGGGTACTTCTACGATCATCACTGTGCAGCAGCTGCAGCCCCAGAACATGTTATCTAGCACCCCCCAGTAGTGGGAAGGCTGTTTCGACCAGCTTTCTTGACACATTGCCCGCCTATATTATCCCAGCGGATGACTCTCAGTATGCTATATATGCTGTAAATTATGTACATAATCCTGCAATAATAAGTGTGAATGCCCCTCTCATCACTCACAGCAACAGGGGTGAAGTAACTGTAGTGACTGACATGACTGTCAACAGTGATGCACATTCCACTAACAAAACCTCACCTGTTCAACTAAGGTACCCAGGCACGGTACTAACGGTACCCTGCTTTCAATGGCAAATGCCTGACAACATATCATATTCTCGTTCAAAGATGGAAGTTGCATTTCATACAGCAGCTTCAGAGAGTTTGAAAAGTGTAAAAAGTGCAACGACAAGCAGCAAGCAGTACAAGCCTCAAAATCATAGCACAGCGACAGCTTCTGATGATGTGCGACCTGCTGCCTTCCGCCACCAGAAGCGCTTCATCCATGCAATGCATGGAGGTCCAGAGTTCAGTCATCGCTACTTAGTACGACGTCAGCAAGACATGAACCAGTCCGCCGCAGTACAGCCCACAGTACTAACAGTACATGGGCATCATCGTTGTAATGGAGATTAGAGAAGTCTGGAGGTCCATTCAAACAAAAAGATAAAAAAGGGCTAATGAGGAGGGCCAAGCGGGCCAAAACCAAGAAAACATAAGGAACATAGAAAGTGATTTGGAGAGCGTAATGCAGGTCTGGAATCCAGCCCCTCTTCTGAAATCAGAACACAAAACGGGAGATCCTCCATATAATAAAATGTTATATGAGATAGTCGAGAATGAAGAGCAGAAGGACTACATGAGAACACAAGCCGCAACACCGATGGACAGGCATCGTACACATTGTTTACATGCTGGCCTTTGGACTTGGACAGACGAGCAAAGCAGAGCCAGAAATCTTATGTCACTGTCAGTGGGGCTTGATAGGGGTATTGTTACTACTGTCACGCCATGCAAGCAGAGGCCCACGACGTAGGGCTGATGATGATGTATTTGCATTTACATAAGCATTCAAATTTTCCACGAGTAATCATTGGTTTTGATTTTAAGCACACCTAGGTAGGTAGGTAGGTAATTTACCATATGCAACAATAACAACCAGATCAAAGTCTGTGCAAGTTAAAAACAAAATCTAGCAGCAGGCCTTGTTGAAACATGGCAGCATCATCGAAGCTTGAATTTCATTCAATGTGTTAAACATGTACAGCAGTTTTTCAAGTCTTCAGCCTGTACGAATTCAAACAGAGACTCCAACTGATACCTTGTCAGTTCCCAGTTTCGAAAACTTTTAGCAATTTATCTGTTTTATAAAAGATGAATGATGCGGTCGTTGTTGATCGTTTATGGCTACTTTACCTGACAGAAGAGCTTCATAAAAGAAATTTACCAATCATGAAGCCCATGAGGATAAGTCCACACAATCATGGCAAGTACTCTCCTACTGATGTCAATGATTACGACCAGCACGACTCAGTGCCTGTTAGTCGGCACGATCTGGATGTTGCACTATCGAGCCTTCCGGAACATATTTCAGAACGCTTCCTGAAATCGCTGCATCATGTACAGCCCAACAGTGCCTCTTTGTCTGTCTTGGCTTTGGATGAATACTTCACTGCTTCTCATACCCGGAATGCCCTCATGGTAAGCTAGTTAGCAGGTGCAAAATAAAATTACATGATGCTCATGCTGATTAAACTCAGTATTCCCCCTCAATCACTGGTTCTAGTTGAGTTTCTTGTTGAAACTGGTACAGTTCCACTAGGATGCATTAGTACTGAGAAGAGTATTATGATAGGTATGTCAAAACCCATGCAGTTGTGGCTTCAAATTTTCCATGAGCTCATGCTTCCGTACTTGTACCTCCTATTGAAATAGCGTCGTTGTATTTCCTGGTATAATATTCATGATACAACTGTCACCGCAATCTCAGTAATCTCAGAGATCACAGCAGCACAGCGAAATCGATTCCTGTAACTTACCCACTTTCCATCTAGTTTGCTTCACCAAGGATTATGACACCCTGGATGACTTGTGCGTATGCTGACTATCACCTAATAGATGGGCGCGCACTTGCATACTACATACGTATGGGCACCAGGAAGTCCAAGGAGTGCAAGAGTTTTTTCTTGGATGGGCCTTCGCATGTACATGATCCGAACCTCAGTCCATACCCTTCCGACAGTCACAATCTTAATCAATGCAATTTCTATAAAGCTACATGATAGCATTTGTACGGCGTTCACTGGTCTCGAGGCCTGCTGAAACCTTTGATGGGCAGTGGCCGTTATGCTTTTTGTAACATCAGCGTTTCAGAGATAGAAACGTTTACTTATATTAATTATTGTTTTGATGTTTTCT
>BEGY01000021.1:163497-182245 GCA_002335675.1 Chlamydomonas eustigma
GCTGCTGCTTCAAGACCAGTTGCACTGCTCTTCCAATGCATAGCTGTAATTGCAGCAACTGCATCACCTCCAACAAGTTGCAAAGCCTCAGCAGGGGGTGCTGCTGCTGCTGCAGGGCCAGCTGAACCTCCCCCCCACTGCATAGCTCCTGCTGCAGCTCCAGTTCCACCTGTTCCCAACTGCAGAGCCACATGTGCATTATGTTCTTTCTGGGCCACAGCTTGTAATGCATGTGCCTCCTCATCACTCAAAATAAGAGACTGTGATGACATGAATATATGTCTCTTCCTTGCATTCCCTAGTCTGCCAATAGACCTGGCAGTGTTTCCCTTCAGAGGCTGTACCACCTGTGATAGCCTCTGCACAGTGCTTTGGCTGTCCAGGGCACCTGGTTGTTGTGCATGCCAATCTTTGGCCACCACGCACCAGCCTATTCACTTGTTGTCTTGTGATTTCATGCTCTGTCTTGTTCACATGAAGATCTTGCTGGGCTCTCCTGTTCATCTCTTCCATCATGTCATTCATCAGCAGTGTCAAAGTATGGACTTGGCTTGTGGTGTTGTGATTCTGTCCAATTATGGTATGCAGTGCTTTGGTCATCATATGATTATGCCTCATGCTGGATGTTCCTTGCATCCCCTCAGTTTGCTGCTGAAGCTGATGGATCAAAGGAAGTTGTGCAGCAGAGGTAGAGGCATGTTCCTGGCATAATGTTGACCAATGGTGTATCAGATCTATCAGATCACTCTGTATCTTCTGTAGATCAACATGGTCATGTTGTTGCAGCTGTAACATCAATGTCACTTGCCTCTTCTTGAAGTCATTGACTTGTGTGAACATGGCCTGCCTGGTTTCTTCTACAGCACTTGAGAGCTGTCTGTCTAACTCTTGATTCCCACAGCCTAACAACATATCAAAGCAACCTCTCTTCATGTGTTCCATGGCATGGTTGAATGCCTCCCTATTGTGGAGTACAACATCTGACCAGGAGTACTTGGACAAGTAGCCCTGATGTGTCTGCAGTGTGAATCACAAGAGGAGATGATATTAGAGAGAGAGATGCATAATTTTAATTCATTATTCAATTTGTTTCTCTTAACTAATAAATAAGGACAGTGTAAGTTTGGCTTGTTGCTTACTTGCATCATGACCTTACCTTCTCCATGAACTGAGAGTAGGAGAGAGATATCATGCACCACCTCCTCCACTCATCATCATGATAGTCCTCAAAGAACTTGTGGCTGAACAAGACATGGTCAGGGTTCGTGATCCACATGAAAGGCAGGTCCTGGAAGAAGCTCCTCTTGTACACAGTTGAGACCAGTAGCAGGTACTCCTCAGTCATCACATCTCCCTCTCTCCTCCATCTCTCCCCACCCTTGTTGCTGAGCTCCTTGTTGTACTACACACACATGCAGAGAACACAAGAAAATATGCTGAGAGTAGAAATGCTGAAGAGTAAATTACATCCACATATTATTGATTCATCTGTTAATCACCTTATGGAATTCCATGTACAAGGCATGTGACTCTGCAAGGGGCCAGTTCTCCTCCATCTCAACAAAGCCCAAGACTAGATGCCCATTTGTCAAGTCACTAGGCATGAGGTAGGCCCTCCACACAGCAACTTGCTCTCTCAACAAGTACCCAGCAGATATGGCCGCTGCATAATAATGTCAGCTTAGTATGACTAGTAGGGCCATCATTTAGCAATTTGATCCTTGAAATACACTCAAGAACATTCCAGTACATAGTTCCAGTAGGAATGTAGTGCAATGAATCACCTGTGTTTGAGGACAGCAATGAGCAGTATGATTTCTCAAAAACTCCTCTGAGCCACTGCCCCTTTGACATCGACTCCTCTTTTGACTGATTAAATGACAGCCTTAAAAGGTAGGTGGAAAGCAAATTGTCATGAACAGAAGAATAATTGGGAATCACAGTATGTTTTCTGCTTTGACACCACTGCTACCTTACATGTCGCCTGTGACTCCTGACTTCCTGGTCTGATGTGTTACACTTGAGAATGTGGACTCCATCTTTTTAAGTAGCTCAGAGATGTCAGCATTTACAGCATTGTGTGTAGCAGGATCAAGTCTCTGAACAGGGTCTCCACAGTGCACAAGCTGCACAAGAACAAGAAAGATTTTGAAGGCATCAGAATTGATTGTCAAAATATTTTACAAATGTAAGAAATAAACACTCACACCCTCATCATCATAAATCAGTCAAAAGTTTCACACACAAATTCCACTTCAACTCACCACATGGTCAAAATGATCCTTTGTAAGAGTGCCAAACTTAATCCATCCGAAACCACGAGGTCCATTCCCATCCCAGTCCATTATAGCAAGGTCCATGAGCTCATAACGTGCCAGGGCAAACAAAGGGCATTTCCAGACAGAATCATGCCTGTTCAAAGAATGTTATAAGTACAATGGCTATGCTGATTATTGCATTAAGATCTAGTGCACAACTGACATAAGTTGCCACAATTGTCTTGTCCCCAGGCTCCTCCTTAGTTTTCCACAAGGCAGCAGTAGCAGCCTCCATTGGATAGCCATTGATGAGGTAAGTTGGCTGAGAATCGTACGTCAAAGAACCCAATCCAACTCTGCGCATATGCCTGATGTGATCCCCACGCTCATAAGATTTGTCACCTAGGGAAAGTTCTAAGCTGCTTCGAATTTTCTTGAAGACAGCCTTCTTGGAGTCCGTACCTATTAGAAACAAGACACAAACAAACATGCGTCGCTATTTACTGATATACTGGATTTGACATCTGCAGTCACATTCAAATTGAAATACTCCTAGTACGGGTCGTCGGTAGTTCCATAATACAATCAGGTCGGTGTTACCTGGATACACCAAGTCGTCCCTTAACGCTGCTCGGTCTTCCAACGTGAATGGCTTATGAACCAGCACGATGTTCAATCTGCAAAACAACACACTCACAAGTCAAGTCACGACTCTACTGCTGCAGCATAGGCGTCATCAGATATTGTCATTATATTTACCTCTGTTTGTATCTTGAATGTGTTGTCAACGATTTGATGGCATTGCGCCTGGCGTTCACAAGTGCTGAATCTTTCATGGGATCAGGAGGATTGCTTCCACTCAAAAGCAGCCATTGCAACTTCTTTAAAAATGCCATTGCACTTCTCCAGCTCTCAAAGTTAGAGAGACTGAGACCCACTCCCTCCTCCACAACTGCACCCTCATGGCATCCACTGAACCTTGTGAGCAAGTTGGCTTGCAACCTTTCAACTAGCTTCATGAGCTTCCCTTCAATACATCAGAATAAAAATGATGCATTAAGCTCTCCAGGCATAAGAACTCAACAAATGTAACATGATCTGCAATGGTAAATGCAAATAGTCAACACTTGCCTGAACCAGCAATGGAGTGCGCCAATTCACCGTACTTGTCCACATACTCAGATGGTGTGGCTGCATAGTATATATCCCTATTCTCCACCATGTCCTTCACTATGTCCCTAATCTTGCTGCAGTAGTTCTCCCATGTTCTGCCCTTACACTTTGTCACAATCTGTATTGATAAAGAAATTCCTTATAAATGAGCCTAGAATCTAAGAAAATCCTTAATCCATTTACCATATCAATTACACCCATGCACCTTTCCTTGAGCTGAGCACTGCTGAGATTGGATAGCAGCCATCTAGGAGACAAGCCCAACTGCTGTGCTAGAAGCCAGAAAGCTGCAGGAATACTACATAAATTCAAAGCAGTACGCTGTCCAACTGGCCAATCTGATGCACGTAGAGGCAGAGGGAAACTAAGAATTTGAGGAGCAAGAGAGAGATGGAGGAGGCAGAGGAACAAGCAGCTGCCCAAGCAGGAAGGTGTGCATAAGTGCAGCGCCTGACAGCTGCAGTAGTAGGCGCCTTCATGCTGTACGTAATTAGCGTTTTCCAACTTGGCCTGTCCATATTTTAAGCAGTAGCCTAGAAAGTCCTGATGACATTATTGTTGCTGTGATGTGAGGAACCAAGTAGCTGCAGCAGTCCTCGCTATTACTGCATCGTTACTGCATCATTGCTGCTGCTTATTTTTGTATTAACCTACTTAGCACGTACATGACTACCATGATGACCCACCACTTGCTGCTTTTTCTGCTCATCCGTGGTTTATGATGATTCATGACTGTCATTGTTATTACAACCTGTCATGATCAAGTCACCGTAACGCGATCCATGGTGGTTATCATCTGCCTTCATCTGCTTATCCTACTGTTTCTTTCAATGCATTGTAATGCTTCAGGATGTACATCATGGAGGGCTTCAACAGGACTGTCCAAGCTGCCATCACTATTCAGGTGATGAGCTGTCGCTGTTGACAGGTCCAATGGAGCTCAACAGATTCAACAGTTTGCTGAAGTGTGATTAGTGTGATTGTATTTATCTAATTTATCAGCAGTGTTAGTGATAGGTGGTGACAGGGATACAACTGTTCATTCACTATGCTGGGGACATTATGGTAGAGACTAGTAAAACATGTTTTTTAAAATTTCTGTGATTATTTCAGAGGGCTTTCCGGGCTTTCAAGGCTAGGCGCATGGCTAAGGGACGTTGGCCACACAACTCAAGGAGATATCTCAGCAGTGTGGACTCAAGGTAAGATACACTAGATACACGCATGATGCTCATTGTATATAGTATTCATCATGGTCCCTCCTTTCGTCTTTAGCTACCTAGGGAGGGGGATGCGAAACAATGGTCTTAACAGCCCGATTGATGTCATCATGAGAATGGTCTTACTCACCAGCCTCATTCATGTCATCATGAGGATGGTCTTACTAACCAGCCGCCCCATTGATGTCATCATCATGAGAATGGCCCATGTATAAATCCAACAATACAATTGCTTTCCTTACATCAGTATTGTTATAATATCCAAGAATCCGCGTGCTTCTTTTTTATGATTTATCCTCACAACATCCCCTTCCATCCTGTGCTCTTCAAAGGTATTGGGAGAGGGCTCAACGGTTTGGTAAAAAATGTCCTGAATATGGTTGGTCTCTGGAAGCAGCCCGTCAAGCTCTGGAGGAAGCAACCATCGCAGTAGAGATCCTGGAGAAGGTATACTCTAGATACATAATATGCTCTGCCTGAGGACTAGTAGGACTAGATACATAATATGCTCCGCCTGAGGACAATCAGGTTCATGATCTCAATCAGCTTACTGCGCCCTCAGCGACCCTTTTCAGAAAATGTCTTGAATAAGCTCTGTATCCTTAATATTAACGCCTTCTTTGCTAAATGCCGGGTCATGAGGTTGCTCTGCTGCCTTCAATTTCTTTTTTAGGAAAGAATTTTGATGCAAAGCACATACAATAATGATGAAGGACAAGATGTATATGGAGAGCAGGACGCGCAGTGGTAGCAGTGGGTGGTGTACGGGGAGCCTGAAGACCAGGTCAGTGTTGCATTCTCTTAAATTGAGACAGACATCATAACACACAAGGATGTAAGGATAAGAGAAGCAGTATTTTATAGACAGACAACCGTGCGCTGTCCTCAAAGCGAAATTGATATGTTAGTCATCATTACCATCATTTTACAGAAGCACCAATGTTTTAGGCCTTATCTTCATGATTTTCTCCTTATTGATTCCTATTTGAAGGAATTGTTTACATTGTTTTATGATTTTCAAAGATAAAAACAATCAAAAGACAAATTTGCGCTCAAAAACTGTCGTTGCACATCCTTTTACAACAGGACAGCGACCATGACTCTTCAGCAATAGAGACAAGCAGTCAGCAACACTCATCATCAACGGAAGGTGAAGAGTTGTTAGAGCTCTCTGGCTTAGGTCAAAATAATGAGTTCATTGCTACCTATCATGAACGCGGAAAGCATGATAGCACCCAGCCTTCAGCAGGGCGGGCTACTAGCCCTGAGGATGAAGGTGTGCTGAGAGGGAAGGTGAATATCAGCCATCAGAAAGACAAGAGATTTGTAACTCAGAGCAGCCCTGCTTACTCTGCCCTTGTTGGACAGGCTGGTTCCTCTGCAGTAAATCGGCTTGCTGCAGGTATGGCTGCCAAGAGAGGATCAGCAGCGACTCTGACTAGCAGCGACTCTGACTAGCTCAGAACCTAAAGTCATACTATCGGATCAGCAGCGACTCTGACTAGCTCAGAACCTAAAGTCATACTATCGGATCAGCAGCGACTCTGACTAGCTCAGAACCTAAAGTCATACTATCGGATCAGCAGCGACTCTGACTAGCTCAGAACCTAAAGTCATACTATCGGATCAGCAGCGACTCTGACTAGCTCAGAACCTAAAGTCATACAATCGGATCAGCAGCAAGTTCAGCAGCAATCAAAGCATTCAGACATCCCTTCCAACACCGCACTGCATGCCACTTCAGGTGTTGTCGCCGCAGCAGCCTCTGAGTTTGCAGTTCATGCTGAACACTTGAATGGACAACATGAAGAGTCATTTGCAGTTCCGCTGGGTTGTGTTGCCACTATGCCTGTCCCTGAATCCAGCACATCTCTCAGCTCGCAATCTGGTCATCAAGAGAACATCTCACGATAAACAGGTTCTAAGGTTTCTCAGGAGCCAAAGGTTTTTCAGCTTGAGTCGTCTGCCTGTGATGTTGATGCCTCCAATTTGATGCCTCACAGTACTGCAGAAGCAGCACCGGATGGCAGCAGGACCCAGGCTGCTGTTGCCCCTAAACCCTATGAGACCTATGACAGGAGTGAGGAGGTTGCGTACAGGCGACCATTACAAGCAGTGAAGCACCGCTCTGGGATGAATCCAGCTGCTACCGTACTGAAGGTTGATGTGTTTTCAGCTTCAAAGGTCATGCCAGTCTTCAGACTATCTGCCAAGCAGGCAGCATACATGAATGGTCAGTTACCACTGCATATCCTGCCCTCAGGAAAATCCATTTCATTATCCTCTCCTCGCAACTCCTCATCTCAACAGCATCTAGCAGCAGGTGCAGCAGGCAGCAGACACCAGCCGCCTGCTACTGTTCAGGATGCCCTGCGCCCTTTGATGGCTTTGGATGCCCAGAGCGATGCTGACAGTTGGAAGTTAGGCGCAGTCCATGTTGAAGAGGTGTCACTGCTCTGCAATACCTCCCATGATGCCTTTAGTGATATCAGCCTTCCCCCGGGACTCAGGGGGGGAGCTGACCCAAAGCGTGTGAATTTCTCAGAGTCTTTGAAGGCCATCAGCTCTACTGCCTTGAAGCCATTGGAGCGTGTTGTCCATTCTAACCGGTTCCAAAGACAATCTCTACCTGGGCTGCCCCCTAAGGAGTCCAGCATGCAGCCTGTCCTTACTACACCAAGTGCACTCTGCTCCAAGAAAAAGATGTTTCCTCCCTCTCGTGGTATATGCAGTCAAGGCAGAAGGGCTCGTATGTCCATGCCTTCAGGGACGCAATATGATTTGCCCAGCGGCCATCGCATTTCACTGCCTGGCATCGCGATGCCGCATGTACCTCCTTCTGGTTTGTCCTTCCATTCTGCTGATCCCTTCGCACCACTGCAGCAGCAGCAGCAGCAGCAGCAGCAGCTCAGGCGTCAAGTGCTTCCACCCTTTGCCGCCCCCCGTCTCTCTCAACCTGGAGCAGCAGCTCAGCCTTGGTGTCATCACTCTACATCTATCCTTGACAACGACTACCAAAGCAACGACCACAGGGACTCTCGCAGCAGTCTTGAAGAGAAAGTCACCTTATCTGATGGTCCTTTGTCATTTCAAACAGCTGCTTCCCCAGTCGTAGCGGTCAGCCAACAGAGCATGACCTGCAGGCCCCGCCACGTCAGCTCAGCTGTTGCTGAGGTGGCTGCCAACTGCTGCTACCTGGATGAGAACAGTCGCCCATCTTGTAGTTCTGTGTTAAGAGGGTGCCAGACTTCGTGGTCATTGCATCAGGATGAGAATTGTGGAGCCTCTCTACCACAGAGAGATATGGGTAGTGTGGATGACTCAGCTCCAGGTCGCAGCAGGGTGACTGGTGTAAGCAGCGGATATAACATTAACCCTGAGGTAGAGTGGAGTAAGGCCCAGTCTTTCAGCAACAGGCCTTGCTCAGTAGTGCTAGGAGGTGCTCCACAGCACAGGCTCTCCATGCACAGCTGGTTAGGCTTGAATGCTGGTAGCCCTGCCAGCCGGATCTTAGGGCCTGGCAGCAGCCTTACCTGCCAGACGGAGTTTAACTCAGCACCTGAAGGGCTGGAGGGCAGCGGAGAGGAATACAGCCCTGCTGATCGGGCTACCGGCCCTAGCAGTAAAATGGCAGCAGGTATTGGCGTCCAGTGCTTTGATAAATGCATGTTGTCTAAGCCGTCAGCATTGCGATCCCCTGCTGCCAATAGCCCCAACTCCACGTTATTAAGCACCGTCTTGTCCCCTGCTGCTGCCTCTATATCATCTGGGGGGTCCCTTATTACAAGCAGAGTGCCCAGCAGACATTCCTTTGGCAGAGACAGTCCGTTGATTATGAGCGCAGGTGGGAAATTTGTCTGTGAGCCTTCTGAGCAATTGCTAGGCAGCTTCAAGGCAAGCCAGCAACTGCTTGACAGCTTCCGTAACCAACAGAGGCCTGCTGGCTGCAAGCCTAGTCGTCGTCGACAGACAACTACATTGATGAGCTCTGGGGTTGCTGTTCAAGGAGAGGCGGGGAAACTGAGAGGGGATGGAGAGCAAAGGAGTGGCTCTGGGAGCACTCGGGGAACATCTTTGATGGTGTGTGGTCAGGAGCCAGTGACCCTTCAGGGAGGCGGTTTGAACAGCAGTTTGAACAGCGGTTTGAACAGCGGTCAGTTCAGGTCCCGTGGGGTCTCAGAGCCAGGCGCTCACAACTTGAGAGCTGGGAGGAAGGCGGCCCAATTCAATGCTGTGGATCAAGTTGCCTCCTCTCAACAAGGTGCTGAGATACAATGTGCAGCAGCCTGTGACAGAGCCTAAGCAGCTCTTACATTGCCCCATAATGCACCAAGAGAAGCGTCGGATGTAGGATTAGCGGCAAGGCCTGAAGGTAGATTTATGATACCTGCAGCCGCACGGACAGGCTTTGAGGCCGTCCAGATGACCCGTGTCATTATGGGACATCAGGGCATGCCCATGACTTACAAGAAGAGTGCATCAGGGCATGCCCATGACTTACAGGAAGAGTGCATCAGGGCATGCCCTAGACTTACAGGAAGAGCGCATCAGGGCAATGTAGTTTGAAAGACTTGAGAGCAGTAGCCTCTGTTGTCCAAACCTCAGCAGCTCTGCTGCCACACTTGACAATAAGGAACGCCAGCAAATGAACATGCTTCATTAACAGAGATATTTAAATGTTGCAATAAGGTCAAAAATTGTATGTCGTGGCTTATTATTCATACGTAAAGAACTGCCTCCGTTGTACACCTAGAAACAGTGCTTTCCATGCCTAATTCCAGGCACCACTCCTGCTTAGCAGCAAAAGAGTACTTAACTTCAAATAGAATATTTGACTGGAACATATTATTATTGGCACCTCATTGTAGTCTCTCTGGCTATGACTGCTGTCAGTTGTAGAGCGTAGCGCGATAATTGTCGTATTAATTATGAATGATGGGCACTTTCCGCCTGTTACTTTTTACTTGTTTGCAGCCCCTTGAGTAAGTACCTGATCATGTGAAAATGTGACGTTTTTCGGTGACGTGTGTTTCGGTGACGAGTATTAACGATGTTTGTGTCTAAAGAACTCCTATCTCATTGTCTAGCTCAGATTTACATGTATCGTCGTAGCTGTTCCTTCTCTCCTGCATAGTTTTGTTCCACAAAGAAATTTTGACTTACGGCCTGCTCTGACTCTGAACGGAAATTTGAGTCAGCACAAACTGACAAAAGTTTTGCCTCGTATAAAAAATGAAATGCATCATTGTCTACGATTCAATCGTAGATAATTCATGTATATCACTCCTGATGTAAAATACTACGGAGGTGATCGAAGTTAATAATTTGAATGTTTCAACGGATTATCAACAGACAACTGCTCATCATTCAAACGTCGATGCATAGTGCAGACATGCGAAATGACAGGTCGAAACAAATGCACTTTCACATGCCTTCCGTAATGGAAGTTCCATTTGACTTCGTGCATGACTTAAATGTCCATATGAGACGCTAGTTTGCATGAATGCGCCCTCGAAAACCTGCTAGCAGGGACCAGTACGGATCAACATCGCCATTCATTTCTGAGTCAACGGGGAAAATGACTCTTCAGCTAGCAGATAGGTCTTCTGGATCAATCGCTGAGAGCGTTTCGTTGCTCATATCCGCACGGGCACAATCAATTAGGTTTAAACGCATGGCAAGAGTTACACACAACGCCGTGGTTGCCTCGTCCACAGCAATGGATGACACTCGCCCTGTTGCCACCTTTAGAATTGAGGTACGTCATGAGAATGTCCAAAAGTTTTCCAACGGCTGCTTATTATTATCTGTTAGCACTGAGTGGGCGGCTTCTTGTTTTCTTCGTCCTGCCCCTGCTAATTTCTCCACTGCCTTTGGACAATGAAATACGCAACAGAGCTTGCTGCATATTTCTGTAACATCCAAGATGAGGTTCTGAGCTAGGATTTCACGCAATTACATAAGCTGATCCTGCAATTAGATGTGCCCTCCTTGTTTAAATAATAATTGCAGAGCATACTGCAACTCAGTGATGTTCATTGAGTTGTGCCTGATATTACCACATCGATGGGTATTGATACATACGACCTCATAATAATATGCTGCCACAGAGGAAACTCTCTGAGGAGCAAAGGCGTTTGGTAAAGCCAGCACGCGTCTTGTCTATAGACTTACACAAGGCTGCAGAGGCTCGTGAAAAGATCTTTGAATTCATAGCTAGATATGCAAAGCAGCCCTCACAGGTGTGTAACTTTGACAAACAAGTTACAGAGAAATGCAATTTCTAGTACCCATTATATTCAATGCGCATGGCATGCATGAACGTAATGAGCAGTCGTGGTAATGACTTCGTATACTCAAAGTCATTTCACAGCTAGCGTCTTGATTTGATTGGGCTTATTGGGCTTCATCAAGATAATAAGGCTTCATCGGTTGTATCTGCTCACCCTAGTTTAACATGATGAGACATTCGCCTCATCATCATAGATGTCATCCTCATTAGATAATAATACCAAGCGGTGTAGTCTACAGGTGTGATTCCGCAGCAACCTCCGCAGCAACCAGTAATGCTCCTTGATGGTCTCCTGCCTCCAAGCATCACCCTAGTTTAACATGATGAGACATTCGCCTCATCATCATAGATGTCATCCTCATTAGATAATAATACCAAGCGGTGTAGTCTACAGGTGTGATTCCGCAGCAACCTCCGCAGCAACCAGTAATGCTCCTTGATGGTCTCCTGCCTCCAAGCATCACACTAATCACAAATTTTATAATTGTCATTATCCTAGCGTTCTCATGCACATGCTTCTCCCTCATCAGATGGACTTTGGTCCTCTCCTGAACTTCTGCCGACAGAGGACTCTGTGGCCAATCCACTGGCAGCACAAAGTACAGATGTTGCGACACAGGTGAACCTGGTGACTAGTAGATACACTCATGTTGTCCACCTTGAATGCCCCCACACTAACGGCTGCTCTTGAATGATCGCTCTTTGGTCAGTTTAAGCAGCTAGTGCAATTTTATGACCTCATGCCCTGTCAGCATATCTGCCCTACACTACTCTTCTATGATTCCAAACTTTACACCTGGGCTAAAGTGCTGAGAGCAGTTCATCATGAAGGTCTCATATGGTATCCACCACTTCACCTGAACCTTGTTATATGCTGCAGGCATATCAGGACTGAGGATGCAGTAGATGCAGGGCAACAAGAGGTGAGGACCGTGCAGCTCGACACCCTGGTCAAGACCCTAGAGGAGGCAGAGAAGATGGTGGCCAAGTTTGAGAAGGCCGCCGCTCAAAGGGTAAGAGACGGACATTCGTTCTCATGCCTGTCATCAGATTTAAGGAACGATGTACATGGCATGGATGCTATCCCTAACATAAACATAGCCGCCCATACTAGTGAAGAGGACACTTTCTATGCCTTCCATACTTTCCATGCTGGAAAGGAAGGGTAAACTAAAATCATTAAATGTGGTAGAGCTAGAAGAGCTAGCAGTTTAGAGTGGAACAATTACGTTATGATTGACCCATTATCATGCATCATGTTGTCTTTCAGGCCAGCCTAGGGGAGCTCAGAAGATCCCGCGCATCTACAGTGTATGGGCTGGACATTGACCGGGACTGGCTGGATGAGTCAGACGATGACAATGAAAGTTGCAGCAGCAGCTGCATCACTAGTCTCAGCAGTGAGAGTATGGAAGGCGGAGGAGCAGATGATGTCAGGGGGCAGCATAGCGATACAACAGCAGCAGCAGCAGTAGTGCTAGTAGTGCCTGCCATGATGCTCTTTCAGGCATCAACACCTCCCAGCAGTGCTGCTAAGCCTCTTGTAGAGCCCCCTATAAGACATGTTAGGAGCACGACACGTCATTCTAATAATAGGAAAGGAATCAAAGGTCATCAGTCAGAGGCCCTGCGCAAGCTGCAAGCAGTGCCCTGCAAAGTTGATAGTACATGGTCGAAGGAAGCCCAGATTGGTCGCAGCAAAGCAGAAAGACAGGCTTCAAGTGACCGCAAGGCAAAGCCCAAGTCTACAAGTCATGCTCTGAAGTCATCAGTTAAGGGGGTGAAGGGTTGGAGGGCGAAGGAAGCTGCTGGGGAGACTGCTCAGGGTTGGAGGGCGAAGGAAGCTGCTGGGGAGTCTGCTCAGGGTTGGAGGGCGAAGGAAGCTGCTGGGGAGTCTGAGGGCGAAGGAAGCTGCTGGGGAGACTGCTCAGGGTTGGAGGGCGAAGGAAGCTGCTAGGGAGACTGCTCAGGGTTGGAGGGCGAAGGAAGCTGCTGGGGAGACTGCTCAGGGTTGGAGGGCGAAGGAAGCTGCTAGGGAGTCTGCTCAGGGTTGGAGGGCGAAGGAAGCTGCTGGGGAGACTGCTCAGTTCTCAGGTCAGGGTGGTAATGACAAGAGATCCAGAAGTGGAGCGGACTCGCCTCTGATGGGAGGTATAAGTGAGGGGGAGGAGGAGGAGGAAGAGAGCAGTGAAGGGGAATGGAGCCAAACAGGGAGGGATGAATTGTGGGGGGAGGATTACTGCAAGCAACTGGGCCTATTTCCGGAGCCTGATGTACTTACTGCTGGCATCTGAGGGGCCTCTTGGGGAGACAGCGCAGGGCAGTGATAATGGCGGGGGCCCTGACGTGAAACAGTGCAAAATGTGTGTTGAAGGTAGTGCAGAGAATCTACCTCCGTTTCCCTCACATGCATCGCAATTGCTGGCCTCTAATGTGACAACAGGAGGTGCCACGACAGCAGGGGCTTCATCCACGAACCATTCAGGTCCTACTCCACCAGGTGAACACGCTAGAACTTCAGCCGCATCACGATGATGCCAAATCAATTAAGTTATAATGGGAGTTCAATTTACGACGAGTACACAAATCTACCATTAAGCAAACATTGAGAATAATTTGCGCTGTGCATCTGGCGTCTGAGTCATTAATGCTTTTTCTAACACATTATGTTTGCAGCACATGAATCTTCAACAGATCCATTGAAACCTCACCCCCCCGGACGTGGACTGTCCCTATTGCATCGCAATTCAGTGGACCAGGAGAACAATCCCTGTTCTTGCCTTGCAAGCAATGTTACCAACAAGCTTTCCAATAATGCAAGGAGTACAGATCTCAATGACCTGGAAACAGGTGAAGATCAAGTTACTGCACAGAGTACCTTTGCTGGAAGGGTCCAAATGATTGGTCTGTCTGCAAGTTTCAAGGATGCTAGCCGACTCATCCCGCTGGCAATGCCCAGCAGCAGTCACGACAGACAAGATACTGATTCAGAGATTGATCAGGTGATGCTTTTGTTGGTAGTTAGAAATGAGACACTAAGTGTTACTTACTCTTTTAGCACTCAGACAGAAAATGATCAGGTGATGAATCAGGTAGCGGTAGTGACAGGTTCCTGCTGGGATGAGTGTCTCTAGGAGGGAGAGTTACTACTCATTTGAGATTAGTGTCTGCGTGCTAGGGGGAGTTCCTGTCTGTTCGTGCCTGCATGCGATCAGTTTCTGTCATTGCATGAGAGTTTGTAGTATCTGTTTTTGTATGAGAGTTTGTAGTATCTGTGTTTGTATGAGAGTTTGTAGTATCTGTTTTTTGTTTTTACTGCAGGGTGGTGACAAGTTCATGCCAAAAGAGAATGTAGGTCATACCAGGGGAAAAGCCCTAATACCCACCTCTCATAGAATACAGAAACCATCAAAGCTGTCAAGGTCGATGACACAGACTACACATTCATCAGAGGAGGTCCTCAGGAAGCTTGCCTTCAATGGACCTCATTTCATCAGATCCTATTCAGATGTAGTATTTCAAAACGCGTCTGGATGCAGGAGTGAAAAAGACCAATCAGAGTTTTGGAGTGGCATGTCAAAGTGTCCTCTACTTCCTGCTGTCAAGCCAGACTCTCAAGCCCCAGGGAAGCTAAACATTGCTGCCATGCGCTTCAGACAGGCCTGGAAGTGCCTGGTGCTGCCTCACAATATCTTAGGTGGCTCTAGCTCATCTGTCTCATCCAGGGATCCTTATAATACCCTTCATGATTCTGAGGAGGACAGGTATTTATGTACCTCTTCACCACTGAGGTCTCAATGTGCTACGGTGAGAAGCTCAGTGCCATGCTGGCCAGAGGAGAAAACGTTTCCAATGAGAACAACAGGGCCTGAGTTCATGAGTTTGTCTCTTCCCGTTTTAAAACAGAAAAGCAGTCAGAGGCAACAGGGACAGCATCATAGCCACAGCTCACACAATTCCTCAGGGTGGTGAGGGTAACGCATATAAGGAAGGACTGGTCAATGATTGAACATAAGGTCCTCATCACTATGTATTAGCAATTTCTTTATGCATCATTGCCGCTTGATAGTAAACCATTTATGTTTAAATGCTTTCCCCTGAGTCATTGTATTTCTGCTTCACATTATAGCTAGGTGTACTGCATGTACTGCACGATTCTTCAATTTTAGGCAAGTTCTGCTGCTCCATACAACAATTTGTACGGTAGTTTTTGCTGTCATGCCTGTGCCTAAAACTCAACATATTTTGTTACTCAACAGTATATTCATACACCAGTATGTGCATGTCTCTTAGAGATCGCTCATTCTGATGTGAGACTGTATTCCTTATATTTGGTTCTGGAGCAAATGTGTTCATGACCTCCTCAAGAAGCTCAATAGAACTTCGAACATTAAACATTGATTATTCTTTACTATTCGTGTAAAAGTAGTCATGTGTGACGCCTCTTTTTCATAACCTACAAATGTCAAGCGTCGATGAGGTGGGGGAGGAAGCAAGACTCCGTAACTTGGAGGAAATCAATCTACTGGGCTCCTTGAACCCCACGCTTCGTGCAAAGTTTGTTGTCGTCAAGAAGCGATGGCTACGAGAGTTCTTAATCGAGCTACACAGAGCAAACGTCCGGGCTCCTTTCCGCCTCATTGATCCCTCAAATGGTCAGCCTGGCCTTGATGACGATGAAGACACAGCCATTTTCCAAACGGACCTGGAGCAGGTCCTTGCTATGCTACCACTGTCATCTGCAGGCAGACTTCGCCGGATGATTCATGTAACTGCCAATGTCACAACAACACTTGCTACAGCTATAGATGCTGATAATGCAGCGACTGAGTCGCAAGTGGAGAACACCTTTCAGGTCAGAATCTATATTATTACTGTAGTGCAATCGAAGCAAGCTATATCCAATATGTGCCTTTCCTGCCATCCAAGTGGTATGAATCTAGCGCATTAGATTCCTTTGGCTTAGGATGCATAATGTTTGGCATGTTAGACATATTTTACTACAGTTATTATGAATGATGAAGGTCATGTGCATGACTCCAAGCAAGATATAGGTTCATGATAAGGATGGTGAGTATTCTTGGCTTTACAGTATATTCATGCATGCATGGCTGCTGCTATCAAGCTGTATTCTTGGCTTTACAGTAGGTTCATGCATGCATGGCTGCTGCTATCAAGCTGTATTCTTGGCTTCACAGTAGGTTCATGCATGCATGGCTGCTGCTATCAAGCTGATTCTAGGCTTTACAGTAGGTTCATGCATGCATGGCTGCTGCTATCAAGCTGCATTCTTGGCTTTACAGTAGGCTCATGCATGCATGGCTGCTGCTATCAAGCTGAATTTTGTCACCCTGCTGTCTTTGTTCATGCCACAGCGCCTGGCTGATCATGACCAAAACGTGTATCGTGTCCGGAGAGAGGACTCCCTTAAAGAGCACCAGCAGGTGGATGCGGGTCACCTCTTCATCGCTGAGCAGTTCCACCGTCGAGTAACAGCGTCTGTTGTGATTCAAGTAAGCAATGCATAAAGCGGAAGACTCACCCCATTATCCTACCCTTGAGTTCAAAATGTAAGGTCACCCTTTGTCCCCTATGGTCGATGGTCTCTACTTTCTGGTTGACATTGATTATAGATTTGTAACTGATGATATGCATGAGTAACCTATTTTAGCTAGTCTGTAGTTGGGTTCTCACAGTAAGGCGACATTAATGTGTTCATGGCATTGACTATGGCCTTAGAGTGATTATCATTGAGTACAATTGGTCATTGCATATCCAGGAAGCATGATTGATCATATTACGTTAGCAGAACCTGAGCTTGTTGATAACATTCTTTTTGTTATCAGAGAGCATTCCGTGAGTTCAGAGCACGCTGCTTGGTGACTGGCTGGCCCTCCAAGTCAATAAAGCGCCAGTTGAAGTCTCAGGCCAGGTGAAGAATGTATAACTATTTAAACTCTTCATTGCAAATGTATCTTCAGCTTGACAACATTTGTATTACTGCAAAGTCAGCTCTGGGACTGTCCCTGATCTGTAAGTTGGCAGAGACAGCACTGAGTTTGGTTAGTGTGAAGATGTGTGGACATGCTGCAGTAGAATATGCAATGGGTCATCTTCATGATCAGTTCATGCATTCTCAGACTACTATGCTTGTCTCATGTTCTTTCTCATGATCCAATTTCTATCAGGTATCTCAGAGACGTAGTGAAGGAAGCTCAGAAGCAGGCACAGCTGACGCCTTCACATGAAATCACTGTGTTTGCTGCACGCCATGCTGAGCTGGAGCAGGTCAAGAAGGCTCTAGAACATTTTGAGAAGGAGTCGGAGATGAGGGTACGCAGCAGTGTGCACTGCTGTTGTAGGTTTTAAAAGCATAAGTGTAGCTTGACCCTGTAACAATGTACCCTTCTTCTAAACTGAACTGAAGTACGGTATCATGCAGATATGGAGTTCAGACATGCATAATGGTTCTTTATGGAACCAGATTAAGAATGCACCTTCTTTCTTGTTTTATATGTGGATGCTAGTTGGCCTGAGCATGCCATCACGTCCCCAGGGGCACCTCTGAGTCATCAGATCTGAGCGATGTGTCCATTGATACCCTTTCATGACTACTCTTTTGTGTTTTCAGGCCCACGAAGGAATCCTGAGGGCTCCTAAGGCAGGCCCCTCACCAGCCTATCAACTCCACAATCGCAGCTATCGCGTCCTTCTGCTTGGGAAGAGCTTTGTGGATCGGGAGGATCAGGCAGTCGTAATGGAACAGCTGCGGAAGGAGCGAGAGGAGCAGGAGGCACTTGAGCGAGAAGAGATTGAGGCCAAGAACATGACAAACAAGAAGGATCCTAAGGAGAAAATTAGAGCGTGAGTACTACTTTCCCAGAGTGTTGAGCTTTTAGAATAAAATGTACCTTGCTGCGATGAGTTCCCTCAAGCTAACATACCTTATTTTTATACCTTCCTAGGGTATTTCTAGTTGCATTTAGCTGCTGAACAATTTGTACTGAGCTTTTGAGGTGTGTAGTAATGATCACTTTTCAGCACTTATACCGACTAATCACTCTATGGGACTAATGCCCCGAGCTTCTCAGCACTGCACATTGAAACGTTGACGTGTGTGATAATGGCTGATGCTCTGTGCTCAGGGCCATGAGGGGTATGACAGGTGCAGCTGCCATTAAAGCTGGAGGCGGCAAGAGGGCATCCGGTGGGGGTGCAGAGCTGCTCCGGAACCTGTTGTTTGGTGAGGGCTTGGAGTTACTGGAGTCAGTCACCACTGCAAAGGAGGCAAGCAAGGCCATACAGGAGCAGGTGGGACAACATGTGTTTCTGAAGGGAATCATACAGGAGCAGGTAAGACACCATGTGTTTCTGAAGGGAACCATACAGGAGCAGGTGGGACAACATGTGTTTCTGGAGGGAATCATACAGGAGCAGGTGGGACAACATGTGTTTCTGGAGGGAATCATACAGGAGCAGGTGGGACAACATGTGTTTCTGGAGGGAATCATACAGGAGCAGGTGGGACAACATGTGTTTCTGAAGGGAATCATACAGGAGCAGGTGGGACAACATGTGTTTCTGGAGGGAATCATACAGGAGCAGGTGGGACAACATGTGTTTCTGAAGGGAATCATACAGGAGCAGGTGGGACAACATGTGTTTCTGGAGGGAATCATACAGGAGCAGGTGGGACAACATGTGTTTCTGGAGGGAATCATACAAGAGCAGGTGGGACAACATGTGTTTCTGGAGGGAATCATGCAGGAGCAGGTGGGACAACATGTGTTTCTGAAGGGAATCAT
>BEGY01000021.1:182556-270983 GCA_002335675.1 Chlamydomonas eustigma
GGACAACATGTGTTTCTGGAGGGAATCATACAAGAGCAGGTGGGACAACATGTGTTTCTGGAGGGAATCATGCAGGAGCAGGTGGGACAACATGTGTTTCTGAAGGGAATCATACAGGAGCAGGTGGGACAACATGTGTTTCTGGAGGGAATCATGCAGGAGCAGGTGGGACAACATGTGTTTCTGGAGGGAATCATCCCAAAAATGTAACAGCGCTCTCCTTAAAAGAGTCTACTAGCTCAAGCGGACTTGTGCACTACAAATGAAGCTTGTTTTCATGTGGCAGGCCTATGCCTTTGGGATTCAGCAGCTGTGATGCATAAGATGTGTTTTAAGAATGATGTGTTTGAGTTATACCTACACCTGCCTATTGAGTTATACCTACACCTGCCTATTGACACCTGCCTATTGAGTTATACTTACACCTGCCTATTGAGTTATACCTACACCTGCCTATTGAGTTATACTTACACCTGCCTATTGAGTTATACCTACACCTGCCTATGGAGTTATATCTACACCTGCCTACAATTGAGTTATACCTACACCTGCCTATTGAGTTATATCTACACCTGCCTATTGAGTTATACCTGCACCTGTCTATTGTTTATAACAGGTACATAAGATGGCAGTTGAATACAAGGTCACCGATGACCCGCAATCTGGGGAGATCTCACTGGGTCATGGTTCTATCGAGAAGGGACATAGAGCCTCTTCTTCAAGTCGGATATGCAGCAGGTCAGGTTCAATTCAAGCTTGGGAGGGCATGCTGCCTCTGCCTCAGGAAGTGGAGGAGGAGCTGGGAGAGCTGGAGGAGGAGCTGGAGGAAGGCCTAGAGGGGGAGGAGGGGGGGCTTGGGCTGGAAGGCAGTGTATTAAGTCAGGTAAGTAAGGTATCAATCGTCTTGGTTGCTGTTAAGTAATCTGTCAAGTGTTTGCAATGCCTTACATTTAAGTGTTGGTTGCGATGACTTTTATGTACTTAACTGACTGTAAAATTTAAGGATATTTTCTCCCCTTCAATGACCAACATTTATTTATCTGGTCATATTCCTGTGTTTCAAATTCCAGCATGTTGCAAACATGAAAATCCAGACCACAGCACTCTTTTAATGCCGTTGCTGAATCATATTTTTCTCACTATGCCTCAGAGTTCATCAAAGCAGTCTTCCTGTGTGTCACCGCGGCAGACTAGGACATACTTGGGCTTTGGTAGCTCAGCCGTGAGGCTCACATCTGTCCCAACCAAAGACAGGCAAAGGACTCAATCCATGGCAGGAGGGAGCATTGCCGATGGTGGGGAAGATATGGAGGGAGAGCAGGACGACACCTCTTCCCGCCAGCATGAGGAGCGTTTGATGGCGCTGTACAGTGCCGGCCTGATGAGGACGTCCAGCAGAGTATTCAGACCTGGCTCGGGGAGTAATCAAGCAGCAGGCTATGTTCGGAGCACAACTCGCAGGGTGTCAATCTCTGGCCTTGTAAGATACTCTTGTTAGCATCACTCATGGCCGTTATAGCTGATGTGAGTTTGGTTGCTGTGTCCCCTGAATACTGCTTTATGTACTGATACCCGTCGACTAAGCAGCTTAGAGCAGCTTCAGTAGCTGTTGTGTGCTTGCTAGTGCTTCTCTCTGATTGCAATCATTGAATGTTTTTCATCATGGCATCACTCCTTATCACCATTAGGGACCAGAGAGGGCACAATCATCCAGGCGACGGGCTAAACGATATGGCTCCAGGGCTGTTTCTTTTGCTGGTGGGCCAAGCCTAGAAGAGGACCTAGATGCTGAAGAAGAGACTTCAGACCTATGTTCCCCTGACAGCCCATCTCTACATATGAAGTCAAGATTTGCAAAGGATGCTTCTGTACTCCATTCTACAGTACCTCCTTCTGTACTGGAGGAGGCCTCAGTGCCTGGTCCTCCACCTGCTGGGGTATCAGGCAATACGAAGGGTGTTGATGAGGAGCTGCAGCAGCAGGAACTGATAATGCAAGCTGAGCTGGGCTCATCAGACGGTGTGAATGAAATCTCGTCTCTTGCAGACCTGGATAATTCTCAACAGACAACGGGCGGGGCTGGAAGGAATGACCTTGCGTTGTCTGTTATGAAGCAAGGGATGAACATAAATGATAGCAGATTAGCAACTGCTGACCCTGAAGATGATGACAATACCTCTCTCCTCTCAACTGCACTACATAAAGGAACAGCCTTTGTCCCCCTGAATCAATTGTTGGCGAGCGCTCGCAATCAACCCAAGTGGGGCTCCTCAGCTATGCAGCCGCATAAGATGAGGCAGGCTTTCCAATCAGGGTCCAGCCGAAAACCCATCATTCTTCAGACTGCACTCAAGCATGGAGAAACAACAGCAAAGCTGAATCAGCAGGTGCAGCAGCCCCATACTCCCACACCTAGCCAGCATTATGCTGTGCGGCCAGGTAGGCAGACTGATGGCTGGACAAAGGAACACCATGAGCTGCTAGACTCCAATAGCACTTCAACACCTGCGTCCCTGAGACCTCAGGACTTCGGTACAGCAGTACCTGCTCCCTTGCTGGTGCCAGCAGTACCTGCTCCCTTGCTGGTGCCACCGCATTCTCTTTCCCCACACCGCAGCCAGTCTCCTGAACGTGGAAAGGCGGCTCTGTCAGGTTCATTGAAGGAGGATACGAATAGGCACTTCACAGATTATGTTGTACATCAGCACCAGCATGCGGCTCTGTCAGGTTCATTGAAGGAGAATACGAATAGGCACTTCACAGATTATGTTGTACATCAACACCAGCAGCTGCAGCAGCGACCGGATGCTGCTGTACATTTCCCTTATCCAGATACATCGCGACTCCATAATGGAGCCACCTCACAAGCTACCACTAAGTCTTGGGAGGCATCATCAGGTCCTCATCAACGCCCCGCTACACCACCAGTAGCAGCTCTAAAGACAATCTACGTTGCCCAGAGGCCATCCTCCCAGAGCATTGGACAGTCATCAATGACTGCACTGCCAGGTCCAAGAGCAGTAGTCATGGGTTTCAGAGCTAGTAGACCAGCAACCAGCCAAGGCTCTGCAGAAGATGGAGGACCACCCCAAAATCATGAGTACCAGCAGCAGCAGCAGCAGCAGCGCTACCAAGATGTCCATGGCCTCAGTTTGTCTTTGATGAAAGCTGCAGCAGGTAGTACAGACATGGCGGTGCGCCCGCCCACTTTCCTAGCAACTAGTGACAACGACGTCATCATGCGCCCCTCCATCCCTACTATGTCGATCACAGTAACAAGACAGAATCAACATGTCACTCAAGTCATTTCAAGTTCTGAGATAAACAGCACTAATGTGTCCTCTGTAGAGTGCTCTCAGCAACGTGATGACATGGGGCCTGCCCTGGTCATGCCTGCAGGCCGCCACGTCAGACATATAAGGACTGCTGGTACCCAAGGTCATCCCTCTTCATCAGCAATAGCCTGTACAACAAGTCAGAAGGATTTTATTGTTGGCTCTCCAGGTTCAACTACAGCAGTACATCAAGAACGTCTAGAAATAACATCTCCCCCGGCTGGTCGTCACTCACCTCAACGAGGCAGTGGTGGCAGTGCTCCTTACAATTCAAGCATCATGCAATATCCTGCCCACAGCAGTCATCATCCTCATCTCACAGCTTCAGATATGAAGGTACCTCTCGCAAGAACAGTCATGGCTCCTTTTGTCAAACCCTTTACAGCATTTGGGAGAGCACGCATGCAATCTTCTGCAACCTCTGCATTTACAGCCGCTGCTTTCACCTACACTCAAAAAGCTCAACTCCTGAGACAACCCCAGACGAGCGATGCAACCACCTTCAGTGCTAAACATCAAGGTCATCATGGCGCTAAGCCAGATGACCAATGCAAGATAGCAGATATGCTCGCAGCCAGCAGGGTGGCAACGACTAATGATGATCATGTACATCAGCACCACAAGCACTACAAGCAAGGCAACTTCCTCAGAAGGTCTGCTGATGAGGCCCTGAGGTTATCAACTACTCAGCAAAGTAGCAACAACAGACCTGCCTCCTTCTACCCCTATCAGCCCAACACTAAACCTACCACTAGTTTGCACACCACCCTCCCACCTGCTGCAGCAGTTTTTGACAACTGCAGTACAGTTCCGCACCTACAGAGTACCACTAGTTTGCACACCACCCTCCCACCTGCTGCAGCAGTTTTTGACAACTGCAGTACAGTTCCGCACCTACAGAGTACCACTAGTTTGCACACCACCCTCCCACCTGCTGCAGCAGTTTTTGACAACTGCAGTACAGTTCCGCACCTACAGAGTACCACTAGTTTGCACACCACCCTCCCACCTGTTGCAGCAGTTTTTGACAACTGCAGTACAGTTCCGCACCTACAGAGTACAGCCTCAGCCGACCTATCAGTTGAGCTTGATAAACTGAAAGTACATCCAGTTCCCCCACCCTTGGAACTTGACAGCACTCGCTCAGGAAGTAGAGATGATCACCATTACAACCAGTCTTGGATAAGATCCTCTGTCAATACTCCGCCCCTGCTGGCTGCAAGAAGAGAACTACAGGCAGTACAGGCAGGGGGCAGTACAAGGCGGGTGCCCCGATCACCAAGGCACAGTCTCCCAGCACGCCTTCCCTCAGCCTCTGCTGATCAGTCAGAGATGTTCTTGCAAGCCCTTTAGATGAGGAGTAATAGTGGAGCTCTAAGTGCTGGCTCTCCCGCCATGATGTACCCTGTTATCTGCCCACAGTGGCAGCAGCAGCAGCACTGGCATTATGGCGGGAGGGCATCGACTCCGCAGCGGCAACCTGTCAGTGCTGATCACAGGTTTCTGTATATGGGGGGCAGAGAGCGGACACAGATGCACAGGCTTCAAGAAGAAGGCGCTGCTGGGGACCCTGATTGCATTGCATTGGGGAATCTAGCTGTGATCTCAGAAAGGGTTCTGATGCTATAATATCAAGCAAGAGAGAATTTGAGTATCCTGTAATAAATGCTATGACGCTAATGTAATGATATAAATGATATTGACTGCTGGCTTCATATATCATCATGCTGACTGCGGGGTTTATATTGCAACATGCTGTTTTGTGGTAGATCAAACAAAAAATGCAGTATTGGTGATATAATCGCCTCAGAGCTCATGAGTTATCATCACTGATTATAATCCGCCCGCCCCAGAAAATCTCTGGGAGGTGCAGCATCAGCAGCGGGAGACCTTTGAGCTGTGCTCTTAATGTAATAATAATTTCTTGATTCGACATAATATTTGTTGTACGACTCTGTTCCATGAAATGTGCTACTTGTACTGAATTAATACTACAGGGTTATGACTGCTTTATTCCTTACGATATTCAAGTCATGAGCCATTATGTTATGGAAGTTTCCTTCCTACACGTAGGACAAGCTTTTGCTACTTTTACTGCTACAGCTGATGACGCAGTCTTATCAGACGACGATGCTGTACTGCTGGTACTTTGAACTCTTCATTATAATGCAAATACTACTGCTCATTGTTAGCAGCAGTAGAGATTAGTATTTGATGCTTTGATGCAGGCAAGGTCGTTGATGTATGGCTTTGTACACTTTTTACAATATATTGACTTTGCCTGTTGGGACTTTGTTAGGATGTCTGCTCCTTGATGAATCTTATTCTGCTTGCTTTAACTTATTTAACTGTTATGTTTGGCCAATCCTGGCCATTTCGCAAAGTCCCCCATGTTCACGTTGTTTTCATATATGGAGAATGCATAGACTTAATACCATTGTAGATAGTTCTGTGAGGCCTAACTTTTATAATTACATATCCCTCATGATGTACATGATGTAATCGTATGCTTCAGACGCCAGCAGATGTCTTCCATGCACATCATTATACAGGTAATGGTAGATTGACGTGCTTAATCTTATCTGCAGGCATGTATCTTATCCGATCCTTTTGCTTCTTAGAGTCTACCATTAGGATGGAGCACAGTTCTGTCCACATTACTTCATATGTCCATGCTTATCATAAGTAATAATAATAATAATAAAACACCCAAGCGTAGCTTGACGTAGAGGACAGAAGAACTCTGCCTCACCGTTCAAAAGTATGGAAAAAGCTAGGGAGGATGATCCAAAAGAATGGGAGGGGAAAAGGAGTGTTCAAGTTTACGACGGGTACGAAGGATGCAGGAGAAAGAGAAAACAAAGTGACGAGTCAGAGAGCGATACAGCCGATGAGCTGCCGGGACGGAGATGCCTAAGAGGTGCAAAGTTGTTGGGAGAGGATAACATAAAGTACCACTGACACCAATGAGAATAAGATGCACGGTAGGGGAATGGAATGGAATAGGTATGATACAATATTTGCAAACAAATTTGACGAACACGTGACGAATCACGACATACAGCTCTCAAAGTACGGCAGCCCATCGAACGTCAATTCCCAGAGGTAGTAATCATAACAGAAGTCATAAATATACTCGACGTAAATAGAATTTGGAATGCCAGAGCTAAATGTAAAAAAGGTGTCACAACTCTCATTGACTAATTTTTAATGAAATGTAAGTTGAAAGAATAGTTTGATGGCTGATGATCAGCACAGTAGCATAGAGAGGGCACGTCTCGCAAATCTAGCTTACATTGCGAACGGGAAGAACCGAGCTGAACAAGGGCATCAAGTCACAAGAGTTAGGATACAATGGCTTCGGGACTTTTTTTCGGAGATAGAAAAGCTGAAGTTGCTTCCGCCATTGAGCTTGGAAATGTTGATACCACAACCGCAGCAGGAAAAGGAAGAGGTGCCAGAAGAGATAGAAATTCCAACGTTAGACCTGGAATCAGCGATGAAAATATTGCCACATTACCTTCAGGTGAGTAGGTCGTAACTTCACGCTAGCATCTCTCTGTCTCTCCAATACGTGAAGCCGATGCACACGTAACTAAAGCCGATTGGCACTGAAGCCGAATCAGAACCGAATAAGAAAATACGACAATTATCCCTGGAAGCTGATGAGTTCCTACTACTTATGTTTCTGTCTCTGCCTTTGAGACCAAACAGATTTTGTTGTTTGTTACATCCAAGTGGTTACTTCTAAGCTCAGGTCACCAACGACCCTGCTGGCAACAACTTGCAATGCTGAATTGAGTCTTCATTACCTCCCCCCCCTCAAAGGCATCAGAATCATCTAATCATTGATGTGATATGTCACTGTGTTTTGTCCTTGATGAGCGCAGGCCCATTTCAAAAAGTACCAAAACATGACTGAAAGAGCAAATTCTGGGCTGAACTCGGCCACAGACGACTCTATCACTGCCATGATAGTGGAGAACAAGCTCAAGGTACTTTATAACTATCTTGATGTGATTTATCACTGTCATGATGGTGGAGAACAAGCTCAAGGTGCTTTGTAACTATCTTGATGTGATTTCTGCTGGTCTTTCAAATGTAGAGTGCTGCGTCAATTGCTGCTCTCCAACTTAACAGCTAGCAGTGCCTTCATGCTGTTTGTTGGAAGAGAAAACCTGAGGGCTGAAAAAAACAATTATCAGCATTTATATCAGCAGCTTGATTATCATCCTAGCAACCTAATAACTTGTTGCAAGTTTTAAAATTGCAGTTTCAACGGCAGAACATGGAAGGACGCTTATCCAACCTTTTCACATCTGCTGAAAACGATTCTGTTGCTGCAGCTGGAAGGAAGTTTCTCATTATGGACTTTGACAAAAGAGTGAAGGCTGCACTGGCTATCCAGGTAGGACTACAATGGTTGGTGCCCCAAGTCTAATTGGGAGTGATATTTTGACTTTCTCTTTACAGTCATCAATATTCAATATTCAACTCATTGTTACTGCAATGAAAAGGACCCCTAGTAATAGGTTCCTGTACCTCATCTCAACAGGAAATAAGGACTGTGCTCTGCTTATCTCTAGTCTAGTACCCTCCAATAAATGTTTGCGAGCAAAGAATGATTAACACATCTGATCATCTTCTTCAGATGTTTGTGAGCAAAGCATGATTAACACATCTGCACATCTTCTTCAGGCTGCATTCAGGAGGTTCAAGCTAAGGTGTGATGACACCGTCTGGCCCTCCGAGGAGAGGCGGTTAGGGTCTGTTCCTCCTAGGGCAAGGGATGCCAAAGCAAGGTATGAACCAAGGTCCCGCAAGTTAGCTAGAATTCATACTTCAGGTTATGGGCTAGGGTTAACATCAATGATTCTTGCTGGCAATTGATCGATCACAAAATGTGGGCATGGCAGCAGATGACAATACAAATTAGCAAAAGGACGTACATGCAAGTAAGTTATTGTTGAGACTCTTGAGGGTG
The DNA here is from genome assembly GCA_002335675.1 of Chlamydomonas eustigma. Taxonomy (NCBI): domain Eukaryota; kingdom Viridiplantae; phylum Chlorophyta; class Chlorophyceae; order Chlamydomonadales; family Chlamydomonadaceae; genus Chlamydomonas; species Chlamydomonas eustigma. The sequence continues at coordinate 190,876 of BEGY01000021.1, forward strand.
ACGAGGCCACTCTGCACACACGCTCATGTGAGTCAGCAAGCACGGCTGATTGTACAAATTTTTAAAAGATGGTCCCCTTTCTGAAGGTACATGTTGAGTGCGGCGGATATTGCCAAAGAGAATGCTCGCGTCAAGGCTTTGCATGAGCAAGAAATCAAAGAGCTAGCAGAGGCTTCGCGACCTCTAAGGGAAGCTGAGGAGCAGCTACACAAGCTTGGAGAATCCAAACCTCAGACCAGATCTGGCACCCCCAACAATGCTGCTTTCACCTCAGCAGAATCCCATCCCTCCTCCTCCTTGCTTCATGGGGGTGATGAGAGCACTGCTGCAGGCCTGGGCGGGACCATTAGTGCCTGGGATGGGAGTAGTAGTCATTCAGCATTGCCTTTCACTGCCACCACCTCACTACTTGGTGCAACTGTATCTTCATCCCCTGCCTTGAATTCATCACTAGACACTGTCTCAAAGGCAGGTGCTATTACAGCTGCGGATGGTATCTTGGGCATGTCCCATATATCTGGCAAAGACACTTCTCATGCTAAAGCTTTATTGTCCAACAGCAGGGGAGAATCTGCATCATCAGCACCTCTTCCTGGATCGGTCGGTGCAGTTGACTACACTCCTGCATCAGGTGGGGAGGTTGACATATACACAAGTGTGGAGGCATCCAATGGTGCCGCACCGCTCCAGAGTGTGGGTGTTGAGGAGTCAGATGTACAATCAATAGAAGAGGAGGAGGAAGAGGAGGATGAGGCTGGACCTGTTTGGAAGGTCTCCTGTGTGAAGGTCATTGAGACCTCAGAAGTTGCTAAAGTGGTTAAACCCTCTGCTGAGGAAATTGCAGAAGCAGAAGCAAGAGAGGCTGCTGCTGCAGCTGAGGCCGCAGCCAGGGCTGCTGCTGAGGAGGCTGAGAGACTGGAGCAGGAGCAGCTGGAGCAGCAAGAGAGGTTGATGAGGGATAAGCTTGCTGAGGAAGCGTCTGCTGCAGAGGCCATGCAAAAGGCGGACTTGGCGGCTGCCGCAAAACAGCGGCTGACAGAAGCCCGCAAGGCACAGCGTCAAGCTGAGAAGGTGAGAGAAGATTTATTGTCTTCTGAGTTTATTCAGGTCTTTTATGCACACTTCACTGAAGATGTGATGATGCAGTGCTTCTTTAAGCATCTTAATTAAAAAGCATGTCAGTTGGACCACTATAGTATCATTGCAAGGGTAGTTGTAGTGGAGGTTCAGGGTAATTCAAATGATGCATGCTTTGTTATGATGATAGCTTATCTTATGTCATAATAGCTTGTAATCACTTTGATTTAACACAAGCATGTGGTCCTATCATGTGGTCCTATCATGTGGTCCTAGCATGTGGTCCTAGCATGGCAATCTTGGCTAATTGTTGTGGCTAGCAAGGACATCCATTGTTGAGGTGAGCTTCATGATGTCTCCTCTACAGGCAGCAGCCAGGGCTGCTAGGACTAGAGCTGCAGGGCTAAAAGAAGGATTGGATGAAGAGGAGCAGGAAGATGAAGATGAGGAGGAGAAGGAGGAGCAAGAGGTTGTGACAGATCTGATGGAAAATTCTCAGGATACCTTTGCTACTGCAGACAAGGATGCTGAGGCTTCTAATAAGGGGCCTCAAGGTGAAGGTGGATCAAAAATGAACCCTGTAGAGTGGGTGCCAAGGTATGAAGTGCCTGCTGCAGGCACCAGGGCTGCAACGCCTCCTCAGCCCACACCTACCAGCGCCCTTCTTAGTGGCCGCCCGCCACCCGTACTACAATCTGCACAAAATGCCGTCCGACATCAGGATGCTGGAGCAGAGCAGGTTACAGCAGTACACGTTGATGCCACACAGCAGCAACTGCGGGAGGGGCGCATGGCAAAGCGCAAAGCTGAAAATGTATGTACCTGTTCCTATTTTTTCTTACCCTGTGTTTCCCAGTTTCTGATGCCGCAATGGCAGTTTATGGCATCCTGCGTAGAACAGTAGTCCAAGGCATGCTGCATGGAACATGCAGTATGCCATGATGTAGCATGCTGTATGCAATAATGGTCCATGGCATGCCTCATGTAAGTGAACTCCGTGGAATGTTGCATGGAGTGATGTGCCGCGCTGGTGACATTATGCGGTTTTTGGGATCATTTTTCAGATGTGCCGCCGGGACGTCTATTGAACTCTGATTCTATAAATAAGCTTGCTGTGTGCTTCATGAAGGTGGCAGCAGCAAGGGCAGCAAGGGCTGCAGTAGCCTCTGGTAATGGCTTAGGGCAAGAGGAAGAAGGGGATTTTGAGGAACAACTAAATGAAGAGATGGAGGAGAAGGAGGAGGTTGGAGAAGATGAGGATGATGATGAACACAGGATTTTTCCGCCTCATGTGTTATCAGAGAGTAGCGCTAGGCTGGATTCTGCTCAAGTGTCGCATACTAGGTCGGTCACTTCAGCACAGCAGGTTGATTCTCATCCAAGCTCTCCCAATCCAAGTCCACAGAAACTGACTCCTACCGCCAATGCCCTTGTCAGCAGCACCCATGCAGCTGGCAGTTCTTATCAAGGACCCTCTTCAGCCACAGAACCTGCAATGAATGTAGCTGACAAAGTTAGCTCTGCAGCTTCTGTTCACAAGTCCGCTGCTGCTGACCTCCTTGTTTCAGCAACAGGGAGTGCGTCGGGCCCTCATCTACCATCAGTTGAAAGCAATGTTGACAATCATCATACCCTTTCAGCTACAATTGGAGGTCCTTCAGAGCAGGCAGGTAACACAACAGGCATAGCTAGTGCAGTTGAAGAGGATTGTGCGGTTCTTATATCTCAACCTCATCCTAGAGCAGAAGACCATAATGCTCTTATGGGTGCAGCATCACCCTTTTCATCTGCAGCCTTACAACATTTTAACACCGAGGTGCCGAACTCATTTGCAGCACCCACGCTTGGCAGAGAATTGCCAGTAGGGGGGCTAGGCATCAGTAGTGCTGATTTGCACAGCTCTCCGCAGAGCAGTGTGATGATGGTATCAGAGGTACATGCTGACTTGAGCACGGCCCCGCCAGCCATCTCTGAAGTAAGTGTGGTGGAGAAGGAGGTAAATGTGAAGGATGTTGTTGAGGAACACAGAACTACGCACAGTGATGACGGAGCACTACAGCGTACTGCAGCAGCACCACTGCAGCATCCGCCACCTACTCCTTCTGTGGCGGCTCTTCACGACCCAAAATACACGTCATCTGATAGCAGGCGGGATCTTCTTGCTGACAGTCGTGTTGGTCATCAGCAGGGTGATGTTATAGAGCAGCTGCAACATGCCGCTGATCCACTCACAGCGGGAGCCTCCATACAAGAAGACCACCCAGAGAGCAGACACGAAGAGGAGAAAGCAGATTATGAGGAGTGTTTTGTTGAGGCAGCAACCACAAATGGCCCTCTTCATGATGTGGTCCAGGATGCCCAACATGCAGTTCAGGCGGAAGTGTTTGTTGAGGTTAATATTCATGCACATAGTAATGCAGATGAAAGTAATGGTGGCAACGAAATCAGTTTGGTGGGACTAGATGAGGGCGGCGGTGTAAGGTCTGGAGCAGTAGCTAGAGGGAATTCTGACTATCCTAACCAGCAGGAAGCTATAGGGAATTCTGACTATCCTAACCAGAAGGAAGCTAGAGGTAATTCTGACTATCCTAACCAGAAGGAAGCTAGAGGGAATTCTGACTATCCTAACCAGAAGGAAGGAGATGTCAGGCATGTGACAGAGGAAGACCACCTAGAGGAAGGTGCTGCAGGTGGTGGCAGAAGAGGATGTGAAGTGCTTGTAGATGATGCTGGAGGTGACCATAATGCTGATGAGGCTGTAGATGAGGCTGTAGGTGATGGGGATGCTGTTAAGAGTGTAGTAGTAGACCATTATGCTGATGAGGCTGTAGATGAGGCTGAAGGTGATGGGGATGCTGTTATTAAGAGTGTAGTAGTAGACCATTATGCTGATGATCATTTGGAGGATGAGGGTCGCCATTGGATAAGAGGTCCTGCTGGCGGCCAGGATACTACTGGTGTAGCTGACACTTGTGTAGCTGAACAAGAGGATGTTATAAGAAGAGATGGCCAAAATCTGGATGCTGCTGCTGAGGGTGTTGGTAGGGTTCCGGAGCATAATGCTCTTGAGGATGACCTGGTGCCTGGCTCAACAGGGTATGGAGATCATGTTCAGCATGATCAACAGAATGGCTTTCAGCACAGCAAAGGTGATGAGAGTGATGAATTTGGTTATCAAGACAATGAGGAACAAAGGGATGTCGAGGGTAATGGAGACCATGATGTGGACACAGCAGTGCAAAACAGTGGCGACCAGCTTGACGATCATGCTGATGATGGAGTTGATTTTGTTGGCGGTGAGGATGAACTAGATGAACAAGGCACCAGCGTTTATTATGAGGAAGATGCACAAAGGTTGGGGGGTGGTGTGGACCAGAGTCAGGGGGATTATATGGATCAGGCGGTGCAGGATGAGGTGATGAGTGGCAATACAAGCAGTACCCATGATGATTATGGGGTGAAGGTCGTCAGGAGGAAACCTTCCATCATCTCTGTTAAAATCACAGCGCCGGCTGTACTGGAAGGTGATGGAACTGTTGAGGCGGGCAGTTACCACACTAGTGTGAATGATGATGGTGGCGGCCCAGCCTCTGCAAGGGCCGCCCCTGCCATACCTCACCCTCCAGACATGCCCTCCCCTCTCTTCTTCAGCCCTCGCCACAGCCTACTGAGCAACACTGCCCAGTACTTCTCATTATCCAGGCAGTACACAGACACACAGCAGCCCTCGGCTATGACAGGACCTGGGCTCAGAGCCGTGCATCAAATGGGGGAACGAAAGTTATCACAGCCGCTACATGGACCTTCTATTTTACCTTCTACTGGCCGACCTTCTAGTGCTTCCACAAGCCCCACTCGGCTAAGGGTCATGGTAGCTTGTGGGGATGATCTTGACTACCCAGCAGGCATCATGTCCCCCTCCCACACTAGTGTGGGGAGCACTAAGCGCCTGGGTGTAGTTGCTGCTGGTGCTGCATCTACGACGTCCCCTCGATCAGTCCTTAGGAAGCAGGAAGCGGCAGAAGCAGCAGTGGTGCCAGGTGCTGCTACGCGACCTGCAGTGGTGCCTGCTGATCAGCATGGCGGCAGCATTATTGGCATGTCTCTCAACAGTAACGCCATGCATCACAACGGTGTAGCCCACTTGGAGATGCCCATGGCAGATCCCAATGCATGGAGCGCATGGCGTACATTGCAGCGCAGCGCTTACATCATGCAGGAACTGGCCTATGTGGGGGACCATGCAGAGACTTTCAGACCTGGACTGCGCTTTGTTCCAGAGATGGATACCATGTACCACCTGAGTAACGCAGCAGCCGCTGCGAAGAAAACAGGGATAAAGCAAACAGGTAGTAACATAATCCAGACTACCTCCTCTCTCTCACTCCCATCCATCCAAAGGGGGGTCAACAGTCACATGCCTCACTTCAGCAGGCCTCTGTATGGTGGAACCACAACAGGTGCTGCACTCCTCTATGGGAGCCCTAGGCGAGTGAAGATGGCGCTGAGCCCTAACGGAAGGTTCCGGAGCCTAATGCCCTTTCCGGCAGGCGCAGTAGGCGCAGAGGGCCCAGGTGGTGGGGGCAAAGCAGCAGGTGTTAGGAGCAGAAGTAACAACGTAGATGCTGCATGGAATCAGATGGGTGCTGCAAAGCTTCCTCTGCTGGTTTCAGGACGGAGTCAGAGTTTAGGGGGCATGATGGACTAGGTTGTGGGGCAGCCTTCTTAATCTCGAAATGGATAGCGGTATCATCAGTCCTGGCCAAGTAGAAATAGGGCTTAGGCAAATCAAGAGGCCTTGAATGAGCATTATGCTGGGATGGTTTTGTTTGAAAACGTGAAGCCGGTACATGCGTAACTGAAGCCGAATCAGAATATTGTTGTTAGCTTCGACTACTACTTTGTTATGTAAGGATGTGTAACTTGTCCAGTGTTGGAGTTAAAGGAACTCAAACTGAAACTGCTTTTGAACTTCTATTCAATGATTGCTTGAATTGGCTAGGTTGCCTTCATTTTGTTTTACATGGAGTACTTCTGTAATATATGCTTACTTGCTGCATTAAGGATCAAGCAGGGTCAGTGCACACAAGAAAAAGTCAGTTTCCAATTATTAAAAATCTTGAAGGAGCGCAGATTCGAAGTCATGAAAGACTCCTATGATGGCAAAAAGTTGAGCCAGTAGCAGTACATCAACCTCTCGAAGATTCAATTAGACTGAACGCTGCTCTTCATATTCTTACGCTTTACAACGTGTGCATAATTATCATAATTTTGCTTGTCTTGTGGCACATATTTATCAAAGCCCCTGTTGTGCGTCAAATGTCAGAGCTGCTGCTTGCAGTACTAGTGCTCAAAATGTTAACTACCGGCCTGCTAATCCTCCATGTATACATCCTTTCCATGCTAAGTAATGATTACGTAGGCAGATCAGATAAGGCTTTTCCAGTAATTTTGAGCTCAACTTTATGACACTCATTTGTATCTCACCCCACTGACAGTCAATGAAATAATTATTGATACGCGAAGTGCCGAAGGAATGATCTTAAGGTGTTGATGTATTTGAGGAGGGTGGTAGGGGTGTTGAAAAACACCTGTTTTGTAGAAGCAGCACGACATTATCAGTCTCAAGCCCTCTCTCCACGGATACGCCTTGCAAGTTGGATGTCCTTTGGCATGATGGTAACACGCTTTGCATGAATGGCAGCAAGATTTGTGTCTTCAAACAGTCCAACAAGGTATGCCTCAGCTGCTTCCTGGAGAGCCAAGACGGCAGATGACTGGAAACGCAAGTCAGTCTTAAAATCCTGGGCGATCTCACGGACCAGGCGTTGGAAGGGAAGCTTGCGAATGAGAAGCTCAGTAGATTTCTGGTATTTGCGAATCTCTCGCAGTGCCACAGTACCTGGGCGGTACCTATGAGGTTTCTTTACGCCTCCTGTAGCAGGAGCGCTCTTACGAGCTGCCTTCGTGGCGAGCTGCTTCCTTGGGGCTTTGCCACCTGTTGACTTTCGTGCAGTTTGCTTTGTTCTAGCCATTTCAAAATATAGCGTTGGACACTGATAATGGTTCGAACAATTTTATGAAGTAACGATGTCTCCTTCCCTGTTGATCTGAGACTATCCAGGTACGGGACATGGATCAACTGGTCTCAGTACACAGACTCTCATACATAAACTCACTCTGCAGTGGTACATTCACCCAGTGAACTTGTTCAACGTTCAACATTTCTCTTTCATAACAGTTATCTAACACATCACAATGTCTGGACGAGGCAAGGGCGGCAAAGGTCTTGGAAAGGGAGGTGCTAAGCGTCATCGCAAAGTCTTGCGAGATAATATCCAGGGCATTACAAAGCCTGCAATCCGCCGTCTGGCCCGCCGTGGTGGAGTCAAACGTATCAGTGGTCTTATCTACGAGGAAACCCGAGGAGTCCTGAAAGTATTTCTTGAGAATGTCATCCGTGATGCTGTGACATACACAGAGCATGCCCGTCGTAAGACAGTTACTGCCCTGGATGTTGTGTACGCCCTTAAACGTCAGGGAAGAACCCTTTATGGCTTCGGAGGCTAAAGAGCTGCCACTTTCCCAATCAAAACGAATACTGGTGTTTTTTAACACCATCAGAAAGACACATATTTACAATGTCAGTCAGGATATTGGAGTGCCATGTGTAGCATATTGGTTTTGGATGTGACCAAGCTTAGCCAGTAAAATCTAGCATGCTCCTTACTTTCCTATCAGCATTCACAATAAAGCCAAGACTTATCACAGGCAGTAGTGGTTGTCTGATTGTATTTCACTTGCTGGCGCTGGTCAGCCGCATTAAGAACACACAGGAGCAGAGTGAAGTCAGAAGGTATGACATCGATAGTAAGTATTACCAAAAGAAATGTAAAGCATATTGACCTTAAGATGTTGGCTTGAATGGCAAGTGTTTATGCTGGAAGTAGAGAGAGCCCTACTTCCAGATGTTTTTGCATTTTTAAATTCTTAACATTTTACCAACCTACTTACGTGCTCCGCGATGTAACTTGCCATTCCCCACTGTACAATAAGCTTGTGAGATCAACATGGAACTCATGTCATCCATTTTATGCATGCAAGTAACTTGGTGTCATGTCCAGACGAGTAACAAGTCTTTCTGTACATAGGCATATTTGGGATCCTCATAAATAACTCAGACACATTATAACGCATGTCGCTTGCTTGACATCTAAGCCACGCATCTGCTGCACTTCAGTAGTGTTCATACTTCTTGAGTTCGTTCAGTTCCATACTGATACCCAACTACACAGCATTGCTTACCTGTTAGTTATAACCAAACGTATCAATATATTCGGTTCTTTTTCTCTGAATTTCTAGGAATTTTTCATGTATGACGCTTGCAGTTGCTCTGGAAACATGCTGACATGTGCACATGCTTATGATAATTGATAAATTCTCGAGCCGCATACTCCGTGTAAATGAGGGGCATTGACACTTGCTTAAAACCGTAGGCCTATGTTTAACTACTCCTCCGACTCTGAATTTCAGTAGAATGGAGAATTCAACTGACGAGGTAGAGGTGACCTCGCAACTATTGCATAACTTTTCTAAGCGGAGAGTCGTTGTCAGAAAGCAACGATCCAATTTGACACATGAAGATGAGGAAGTCATTGTGTTTCAGGAGGACATCGATGATGCCATGGCGTCACTGCCTAAGTACATCTCTGATCATTTGTCGCTGCTATCGAATGTCAGCCAGCGCCAAGCCAGCAACCTTTATGACGCAGTGGATCCTGACAATTCCTTCACAAAGCAACATGTGAAAAGTAAAATGGAGGTGAGTAGTGACTACGACCAGCAGGGTTTGGTTTTCATTTGTGAGAAAAATAGTCTAGGTGCAGCATCCACGCATATGCTTGCCCTCATTACAAAATAAATTGTGGTAACTAATCCATGATCTTTTTTAGGGCCTGTTCATTTTCTGTTTTCAGCTGCAGCCCTCCCTGCTACTGCTGTCCCATCCCGTCAAATCCTAGTGCTCCAATAATCATGCCCTTCACCTACATTTCATCTACATTATTATGACCTTCATCTACATTTCTTCCACAGCGCCAGAAATTCTTGTCAGAAGGTTGGCACAGAGACCCTGAGGTTCACATCCAAGCTGCGACCAATGCTGGCATTGAGTACTTGGTGCATGGATTTGACATCAGAGTAGGGTCTGCAAGGAAAATCCAGGTCAGTTTGGGGCCTAGAAAGCCGTCAAAGAGGGTGATGTCCTGTTCGTAATGCAGCATAATAATACGCTGCTTCATGCCATGATGCACTACTGTACTGGGCAAACGGATAGATGAGAATGATGAGCCAATGATACAATACCAGCTTGTCACAGAGTGCATCATACATTATTACTCTGTTGCATCCTTTCTTAAAATGCATCATGCTGCTTTGTTATTATGCATGTTTCTTTTAGAGTATGCAACGCCTCTTTTCTGAGTGCGTATTTCTCCTATCGCCTTATGGAAGTATTTTCTATGTGAATCAACCATGATAAGGCCAAACGCATAATCATAGCTTGGTTACTCATCTTTTACTCTCTGTAAGCAGGCTGCCTTCAGAAAATTCAAGTCCCAGTGCTTGATCTCAGGTTGGCCCTCCCAATCGCGTCAAAAAGCGGTGAAAGGCCCACGTGCAAGGTACATGATGCGTGGCGTTCACGCTGCATCTGTCTTAATGCACTCAAATCACACTTAAACAGCTTCGAAGGACTTTTGAAGCTGATGACTGCTAACAGTGTGGTATGAAAGCGATATAGGTACTCTGCGATGAGTTTCAAGCTTACATCATTACCTGCTTATTCCCCTCATCTCCTCTTTCCTTATCCAGGTATCTCCAAGGTGTATTTAAATCTGCAATGACAAATCCCAGGCCTGCTGCCTCTCACTCCTCTGCAGCAGCATCCTCACCGCCACAGCAACCCTTCCCGCCTGCTATTAATAGGCCCTCATCAGGTAACAGCTCTTCATCCAGGTCTGGGCAGGCAGCTCATCTTCTACAATCTGCGGCAAGCCTCATTGATCCTAAACTGATATCAAATCATGGGGCTTTCAACCAGCAGGGTTCTAGCCATGAGAGCAAGGTACCAGCTCATAGACGATTCTCAAGCTTCAAGCGCTCAGCTCCAGCAGGTGCACAAAACAAGGAGGTATCCCCACAGGAAGGCCCAACACTGCATGCTGACTCCGGTGCCCCGGAGGGGACTAAGCAGGACCAGCAGCAGCAGCAGCCAGTGGCTGACGTCCAGGAGGGGAAGCAGGACCAGCAGCACCAGCACCAGCACCAGCACCAGCCAGTGGCTGATGTCCTGCTAGACAGCAACGACATGTCTACTACTACCAGCAGTGAAACAGGAAGCATTATGACGATGCCATCGTCATCAGTACAACAACAACTAGGAGCTGCTGCTTTATTGCTGGTTCCCTCCCTTCCCGGGCCCTTGCAAATCATACAGGAGGTGGATGCTGACGAGGATGGCTACTCACCAGCTGCTGTAGCCGTAGCAGAGCAGACTCATCTTAGCAGTGATACCAGTAATAAGGGTGCTGCACGTAGTGCTCCTGCTCCTGCACCTGCCTTGAAGCTTGAATCCTCTCTCAGGCACCTGCTGGTGTCGTCAGCAGTAGCATTCCAGCCGTCGGGGCCTCTGGAAGCAAGCCAGCAATCTGTTTTACCGCTACCTAGTAGTCCCCACTACAACCAGCACCTGTTTGTGGAAGCACTACGACCACACCACAGCAGTAATCCTGATCATCAGGCACCTGCTCCTGGCACTGCATCATTTCTAGAGCCGCCTCTCCCAAATATGTCTGCTGCTGTGAGCAGCATGTTGCTACCAACAGCCTGTGGAGAGCTCCAGGGCACATCAGCCTCCACCTCAGTACTGCTAGCTGATGCTGGCAGCCACTGTGACAGCAGCCCTCAGGAGACCTCAGTACTGCTAGCTGATGCTGGCAGCCTCTGTGACAGCCCTCAAGAGAGGCAGGGGGCTGATTATACAGAGATGAGTCTGGCACCCCTTCCAATATTGCAACTACAGCAGCACTTGCTTGAAGCTACAGCACTGCCTGCTGCACCTGCTGCTCCACCACGACCCTCCACGTCCCTGGAGGATGAGGAGCCTGTCCAAAAGATGATTGATGGTAGTAGTGCATCTTCCACTCATCTTCTCACTGCTGTACAAGAGACAGGTCACCTGCTATCTGCTGTCCTTCCGGAAAACACTGACCCTACCGCCGATGATGCATTACGTCCATTATTCAGCAGCAGCTTCCACCCTGATGAAACATTATTGCGTAATTCAGGCAGCGGCGGCGCTTGCCCGCTGCCCTCAGACTACTGCCATTGTACGCCTGTTATTGTCGTTTCAGACAATGACACAGCTGCAAATGTTGCTGTGGGCGGAAACCCATCATCTACATCTTCAGATAGGTCAATATATTCTGGATCATCAGTCAAAGCAGGTCATGCTGATGAGATTATGAACCCTGCAGTAGTCACGATGACAGCTGTGGCTAGGACAGCGGAATCTCCTCACATGACAGCTGCTGCTGCTGCTGCTTCTAGGACAACAGAATCTCCTCACATGACAGCTGCTGCTGCTTCTGCTGCTGCTGCTGCTGCTGCTAGGACAACAGAATTTCCTCACATGACAGCTGCTGCTGCGGCGGCTAGGACAACGGAATCTCCTCACATGATGACTGTCCTTGATGACGCTCCTGGAACTCATGAGGTTATTTCCATGTCAGTATCCTCTGTCCCACCTGAAGCAACAGTCCTCACAGCAGCAACAGCAGCAGCAGCAGCTGTACACACTTCTTTTGCGGAAGCAGGCATCCCGACAGCATTATATGCTGTACCAGGACCGCTGGCATCAGAAGAAGCATTGAGGATGGTGACAGAGGATATTTCTCAGTTAGTCAGGATAACTGATGTAAAAGCCAACATACCCCTCTTAGCTGTAGTGGATGATGTTGGCGATCGTTGTCACAACAATGCTGCAAAGATGTACCTTGGCAGTACTGATGAGGGCTCATCTGCTGCTGCTGCTGCTTCCCCTGCACCTCCTGCTGTTGTAGTTGGCCCTCATGTGAGTAATGGAATTGCTGGGAATGAGCCAGACAGTTACGAACATTATCACAACAGCACTGCGGATGTTTATAATGGCCATCGCTTTCTGCAGACTGCTACCATCCTACATGCCGCCGCTGCTGCTGCTGCTGCTGTTCGCCCCGCCACCTCTGATGAGGATGACAATGAAGATCCTGGACCTGCTTCTATTGTGATACCCAGAAGTATCAGAAGCCTCCGTCGTTCTTCCTCCTCTTCAGGCAGCAGCTACTATACCCCAGTCCCAACAAGCCCGCCTCTGCAGCTCTCCCCCTCTCAATCTGCGCAGTGCCTGGTCTATCAGGATCCATATGATGAAAGTAGTGCACCTGCTTCATCACCATCAGTGGCTAGAGAGACAGCTGTCCAGGTAAAGAAACAGCAACCACAACACGCCATTGTTGATGTAGTGCCAGCAGGTGGTGCCGAGGAGCTGCACGGAGATGTAGTGCCAGCAGGTGGTGCTGAGGAGCTGCACGGAGATGTAGTGCCAGCAGGTGGTGACGAGGAGCTGCACGGAGATGTAGTGCCAGCAGGTGGTGCTGAGGAGCTGTATGGAGATGTAGTGCCAGCAGGTGGTGAGGAGGAGCTGCACGGAGATGTAGTGCCAGTAGTGCCAGCAGGTGGTGATGAGGAGCTGCACGGAGATGTAGTGCCAGCAGGTGGTGGTGACGAGGAGCTGCACGGAGACGTTGAGGGTTTCAGCAGCAATTGTTCTGATGATGAGGACGGCTGTCCGCCTGCCACGACTGCTGCTGTCACTACTACGGTGGCTCATCTTGCACCCGGACAGCTACATCCAACAAGCCCACCTGTCTTGCCACACGGCCCTCATCACACTGCAAGTAATATAATAGGCAGAGGGCTTGATGATGCGGTCAGCTCAAACGTGGTACCATCTTGGCCCTCTTCAAGCAGGCGGTACAGCAGAGCTGCTTTGTCAGTTTCTGAACATGCAGAAAGGTCATCGACATCCTCCTCACACATTATGGCAGATGTGGGATCCACGATGATGGCCCCTCATCAGCTATCAGATGAAGACTGGCTACCTCAAGACAACGATGACTCATCCCGGCACTCCAGCAGCAGACTGCATGCTGCAGCAGGCGGGCTAATATGTACATCAGCATCTTCATACGCCATGCCTGCTGGAAGCAGAAGCTTTGATGTGAAGCAGGAAGATGCTGTACGTACTAAACCTACTGGCAGTACAGATGGAGAGGATACCATGATGTTCAGCAGCCAGCTGCTAGTGCATCATCTTGATGATCCAGCAAGCAGTACTGCCATCAGCACAAATGAAATGGTTGTGAAGATGTCTCCTGTTGCCATGGAAACGACCGTGCCCCAAAGTCTGTTTTTACTGGCTGGGAACAGTCAGCTGGGGCCTGCCACTATCAATGGGGCCTCAGCTTTTATTACGCAGTCCCGGCCGCATGTTACCAGTCGCGCGTTTTCCAGTCCGCTGTTCAAGCATAGCCGCTATGCAGGTTCATCATCCCCTGGCAGAGGAGATGCTGATTATCATGGCAGTAGCAGCGTCTACCTTCATCATGCCTTGAAGTCAAATGCCTCTGCCTGGCACGAGGGCATCAGTCAAGCTTCAACAAGATCTCAGCAGCCAGCAGCAGGAGTTTGGTTTGATGATGGCCGGCCGACTCATAGTGGCTACTCTCCTAACATCACTCCGTCATCATCCCCTCCTCTCTCACCAACAATGCAGTACAATTGCTCATCAATACTGAGTGCTAGCACTGCAGAAACGGCGGCTGGACTGTTGTACATGAATTCAAGGCCTCAACCCAAAAAGATGGCCTTATTGTCTCATTCCGTGGATGGAGGTTACATCTTGGCCGGTTCAACTGATGCATCTCCCATGCTTCCCCTCCAGCAGCAGCAGCAGCAGCGAGGCCGTCGTACCAGCAATAACAAGTCTTCTGCTGTCACCTCAGAATCTGCCGGGGCTGTATTAGCAGGGCTTCCGGAGGGCATGCTTGCCTTAAGGCAGATGGTGTCAGCACAGATTTCCTCTCAACGTGGAGCATCAGCAGGTCACTCTTCTACCTTGATAAATGCAGGAGGTTTCTCTCCCTCCAGAGCCTATAGAGCCCTCTCAGTAGGAGGATCTTCCATCCCTTCCGCTCACAGTCACACTGCGGATACACCCTTGCTGACAGTATTACCCTCAGAGGTTCGTCATATAGATCCACAAAGGAGTCACCTGCTCCACTCTACCCAGAGGGCACAGAGCGGTGCAATCATATCGCCCTCTAGAACGTCAGCAGATAATGATGTAGTGCTGTTGTACATCAATGGTAGGCGTGTTGAGGCTTCTAAGCCCCGCAAGCTCTTGTATCAACCAGGGGAAAATGCTGACAAAATGCAGTCAGGAGCAGCAGCAGCAGCAGGCAGGCAGCAGGCAGCAAAAAAAGTACACCTCGCTTCTGGTAGGCGATCTTCCTCAGCCTCCTTATTGCCCTTCAGGCGAGGGCACTCTTCAGGGCTTATCACTCATGCGTTCGCAGGCAGCACTACTACTAGACTGGAGGCACGTCACTCAGCAACCATCAGTGCTAGAAGTGGGATGAGTGCTATTAGTATGATGAAGGGCAAGAGCAGCAATCCCTTGGCTGTGCCAGCAGCGGCTAGTGACCTGCTGGATCGGCGCTACAGCATTGGAGTTGCTGTCGTTGCTTCTGTTTCTGCTGGGCATCAGGATATTTACACATCTGAGAGGCGGCCTGCTACCCTGTCTCCTGCTCTTGATGGGTGGCTTGTTTCTGACAACGCTGACGCATTGGTTTCCCATGAGGCCGATATCAAGCAGGAGCATCAGCAGTACGACAGCAGAACCTATCTGACTGAAGGAGCGGCAGCGGCGGCCCCATATGTTAAGGCTTTGGCTCCGCCCTCTGAGGATTTGAAGTCACAGTTCAATTCAAGGAAAGGCGTTTCTAGTAAGGCTGTAAGTGCATCATCAGGATGGCTCCGGAGTCCTTACATGAAGCAGAGCGGACTTGCTGTCTCTGTCATCAATCCTGATCGCTTGCTGTCAGGGACTACCACTCCACCTAGTGCTGATAATAATGCAATGTTGCGTTCGTCTGCACAGGCACTTAAACCATCCTACAATAACGCGACAGCAGTGTCTTTGAGATTGAGTTGGGGGACAGCATGGGAGGAACAAGTGCGAGCACAGCTATTGGGAGAAAACCGACAGGGAGTGATGAACCAGCAGGCTGGAAGTGTGATGAATCAAGCTGGAAGTGTGATGGTATCTGGAGGTGTGTTTGGTGTGCCGGCCCGCTCATCACTTCCGTCAGGTCAAAAGTACAGCATGACCCCAGCAGTGTGAGTTACAGCTTTAGCTATGTACTGCACTGCAAGACAGTAATTATAAGTGCTGCTTATACAGAAGGTGCAAGAGCTGCAATTACTACTTGTTCTCAGGCCATAGCTGTCTACTTGATATATGACCTGCGTTGCTGTGCATAACAAGTAAATGTTTGCGTTGAATTTATGTTTGTGCTCAAGTAGTTCCTGAAGGGGAGTGATATGTTCCAGCATGTGATCATCCTTTCTCACTTATTTCATTGTACATGTTGATCTCGGCTTCAAGAATCAAGAGTTTATGACAACTCCCTCTGTTGAGGATTTCTGCTTCAGAATACCAAATTGCATGACAGTCGCTTATTTCGTTATAAAGATGCACTTCAAGGAAGTTCATGGAGCCTCGTGTTTACTTGCTCAGCCCAGTGTCCTAATTAGGTACAAGACCTGCTAACTCATTTCTGAAACCTTTTTTGATGTTATATCGTCAGTTTCATTATATTTCCTCTTTCTGGACATTAGTAATGTGGATCTGCGTGGGTATCAAGGAGAAAATTACAACTCTTCTGCAGCCCTGTGAACTTCCTTACAATGGCATCCCTTCAATTCTTATTTTAACATTTTGTCTAATTGTACCAAAGTGGGGCTCTAAGTTAGTTCTAAGCGAACGAATTACAACAGTTTCGGAACTGATATGATACGTACAACTTTATACAACGTACCCATCGCGCTCCATGTTCTATGATTGCATGAGTACATATTGGATTCTTGGGGAGGGCTTTCAGGCCACTCGCATAGAACTTACTGTCTAAGTCGCTCTTATATTCGTGCGAATTTATGAGGAACCTTGAGATAACTTCTCAGATATCTTAAGTTGCATCTTTTCAAAAGTCGATGGAATATTTATGACAATAAGACCAGATAGGTAAATCCTGAGTCCTGACTAGGTTCTTAGTTAACACTTGAATTGCACAACTTAAACAATAAAACTTTCTTTGATATCACTGGTACGCATGACGCAGTCCTAGAAAACCTGGGTAACTAGATGAGGTGAACATAAATTTATGCATTATCTGTTCTGCAAATTTCTCACAGGACTTTGGAGCAATGATATCTGCTCAAACATTAGGGACCCGATGCAGGAGGCAACCAGTCTTAGCTTACAGGGAAGATAATTACTGCATTTGTGTTAATCATCGTCTCAACAGATTTAACAGGAGACATTGAGCTGGAGTCAGCCCCTTAGAACAGATAACCTCTGATGAGCACAGACCTCCTTATGCTGAAGCTGACATGAATGTAGTGAAGACACACAGCACAACTCCTCCCCGTGTACTGCAGCCAAAGAGCGAGGGTGTACAGATTCAAAGGGAGGAGGCCACACTGATAGACAGCAAGCAGATATCCACGGATGCTAGGCGGCAAGGGGAAGCGGCAACCGAGGTGATGAAAAGCCCTCTTGGCTCTGCCAGAGTATTTTTCATGCCCTCCCTCCCAGCTGAGCCCACCACAAAATCAGTGCAGGGAGGAAGAAGACATGACGAACATGATGTTGCAGCCAGCATGCAGCGTTCCGATGGCAATCATGACTACAAAGTACCCTCATCAAACTCATACTACTCAGAGGGCGCCCTGTCCAGGTATAAAACTGTGGCCCTGCCACTATCGCCTGTCAGGTACCTCTTGAAGTCTGCGGGACCTACTGGAAACCTACAGCCACAGTTCTCCCGGTATCTGTCAGCCATGCAGCCAGTTTCTAGTATGTCGAAGAGTCTTCAATCCCGTGGTACCAACCTCTCCTTACCTCTAGTCTTACACCCAGCACTGAACTTGGGGGAGCAATTCCTCCCAGATCCCGAGGAGGCTTATCCCATCACGGATGCAATGCCGCTCTCATTCACAAAGCAAGGAAGGTGGCCTGGCCTCACCTCTCTACAGCTGCAACTTCCATCAAATAAGCCACAACAGCGCAACAGCCAGCAGGCCTTGAACTCTTCCTCACAAAAGCTCCCTTCAATTAGTGGCGTCCAGCCTAGTAGCACTTCACACATAGCGTCCCAGGAGCCTTCCAGCCCTCAGAAACCATCAGACCTGAACCCTAAACCCTCACTATTCACATTGCACCGAAGGAAGGTGCCGCTGGCAACGCTGTCCCCAGTGCTGACTCAGCGCAGGAATGAGGCACTTGCCAGAGCTGCCAGTAGAGCGCGTGGAGAGGTCTCTGAGTCTGGAGTGTCAGCAGTAGCAGGGTCAGCAGCAGTACCGCCTGAGACACAGGCAAACGTACCAGCAGTACAAGCACAGGCAAACTATGGGGATGATATAGGAGGGGCGGGATCTTTCAAGAGTGCAGTCCTTGGCTACCCTGCTGAAGAGCCTGACGCAGCCAAAGATGGGATGGGGGAGGAGGTCATAAAGGAGGCTCCGTCATCCAGCCTGCCTTATGAGGAGCGTGTGGCCTGGTCAGATGATTCTGCAGCCACCACTCCCCCACGCACGCCCTTGCAGGGTGCTAGGCTTCCCTCCTTGGGCGTACCTACTTCTGCATCTACAGGGAAGACTGCATCAACTGCAGTACCAGCCAAGTCTTTTGCCGCAATGCTGAGGGAGAGAAGTCTCCAGATGAAGGCCAATAGCCATCAGGGACCCCTTAGTGAGAATCTACCCTCTCATTCTCTACAAGGCCAGAGCTCCCTAGATACATACTACAAGACGCAGCCCTCAATTGGCCCCCAAACTAGTATCCCTGAGGGTGAGTCACTTAAATCTCAGCAAGAATTGTTTGATCTGTAAAAATCGCCTGTTGATTCTTGTATCCCACAAAGAGATATTATCATTTTTTCTAATTTCTTACGAGGTCTCCAACCTCATTTACAAAATATCGGATGTTTTGGGCCACTATTTCTCGGACCTCCTAGTCTCAACTTGACATTGCATGCACCTGTCAAAAAAACTGTCTGTCCTGTTGAATTATCCTGCTAGCCTCCCCCCAGCTGTCATAACAAAGGCCCTCTTTGTATTCAATCATCATTTCCTGAGATCCGTCCCTTTTCTATGTTCCATTCTTCATGGCAGAGGTACCTGGAGAATCTGGAGCAATTATGACGGATGGCATTGACCATCAGACAAAATCCTCATCACTGCAAAGACGCCTCAGGACCTCCGACTTGATGGATGTCTTCTTCATTCCCAATAATGACCTCACAGCTTATGACACTGGTGAAGATCATCATGATGGGGATGTTGAAGCACTAGGTGTTTCACCCCTCTCTGATAGCCATAACTTTGAAAAAGACATTGCCGGGCTGAACCCTGAGGCTGCCTCAAAACTGGAGGCTCTGAGGACAGTGAGAGAGCTGAACAAGAGCATGAGAAGCAACCTTGTTGTTGACACCTTCGCAAGCAGCAGAAGCAGCTTTAATGCCAGGACAGCAGCTGCTGCCCCTGCTAGCAGGGGTGAGGGCCTGTCTGTCCTTGCACGGGCAGGGGCACCTCCCCAGCTCACCAATGAAGAGGGTGTCACTCAACGTGATGCAGTCTTTTCATGGGCCTCCATCATCAATTCAAACAATAGCAACCTAGTTCTCCCTCCTTGGATACCGCCACTGTCCCCAGAGAGAACCGGGGCTGTAGATGATGAAGAGGAAGGTGTATTCTCTCCATTCCGACCTTCCACACCACTGATAGATAGTATGGAGACAGCCTTAATAGCTACCTTAGCTGATGTGCGACGCCTAGCTACCATGAGCAGTAGAATCTCCCCATCTTTGAAGAGCCAGGCTGAAAACAGCCTGATGGCAAAACTCTCTGTAGGTAACAAAGCACAAAGGGTAGCTGGTGCCTCTTCATCTAAACATGAGCTGCCGGGCAGTACATCAAGGCCTAGCTCTAACTTGTATGGTGCACTGAAGAGCTCTGTTGTACCAAAAGGTCAGCTCATGAGCTCTAAGGCGCAAGGTCAGACTTCCAATAATTCCAGAGGACAAAGGAAAAGTCAGGGGCCTCCAATCGCTCCTGATGAAACTGTTCAACAGCGCAGGAAATCTCTAGGCATTCTTGCCTAGAGATTTGAATATTTGAATAAGAGAGGAAACAGTTGACAAGGCAGTGACTACCCATTTAGCCATGTTGCTACAGGGCATACATATCTTCCTGAAGAACATTTCTTAATAGTGTTGAGCATAGCACCAAGTCCTCTTGTTCGCCATTATATTATGGCTGCTTACCTACTATATACAATCTGAGCAGATGTTTCATTAGCCTTCAATGTCTTCTTATTTCTGTTCCTAGCTTTGTAAGCTTGCACGCTCTGTAAGCTTCATTCAAATTCACAAAGAAGTACGCTCTCTCTTATGGAGGTGGTGGTACCAGGGTAGGTAGACTGGAGCACCTGAATGTTTGTAGACTGGCATTAACTTGGACAGGCCATAATATGTAATTGAATCAGCTCTGCCCGTTAACAAGATTTTGAATTTTTTCATAAATCGACGGAACGGATTCTGAACTGAAATTCTGGTGCGATTTTGTTGTACATGCAGTTTTGTAGCTAAAGACTCGATGTCGATATAGCACTGGCCGAGCTATTATGCAAGTAGGCCCCTTTGGAGTGGTGACAGTTGCGGATGATTGCCATATTGCGGTGAGCTCACCATTCAAAGCTGTGACCAAGGAAAGCAATGTTTGCGTGATGAAGGCAATGGCATCTGCTACAGCTAGTGGATTTGTGGACAACAACACCCGGAGCTCATCTATCTCCAGAGCTAGACAGATCCTTGACTTCCATGACTTCGTGACACGCTCTGAAGTCAATAAGAATCAGGACGCTGAAATAAAGGATCGTGCGATTGTAAGTGAGGACACTGACAGGGATCATGATGTTGCAGCAAGTGAGGACACTGACAGGGATCATGATGTTGCAGCAAGTGAGCAAGCAGACAGCACTGAAACTGAGAGTACGGCATCAAAGAGTGATGAGTCATTGTTCGCATAGCTGGAATATAGATGAGATGTTGAGGACTTCTAGAATGCATTTAAGGAACACTGAATTCAGTCTCGTCAGTTTCTTCTGTAGGAAGAAGAAGTCAAAAGTTTTTCTATCTTGTAATTAGCTTCTTTCAATCAGAACAGCCCAATGACTTTTATCTTTGTGTACAGCCTAATAAACAGATAAAACAGACTGATTACAATTATTTCATTTCCTTTTTTTTGAGTGCTTGCCTGCTGCTTATTTGTTGTTTATAGGATTTGAATTCTGTTAGTTCTCTTGATTTCTGAGCTGTTTAGTCGTCAATGTCGTAGTTACATACCAGCAGATGAGTTCGATGATCAATCGCTGTTAAAGCTGTTGTTGCATCATGCTATTACAAAAAATTACCAAGCAGTTAAAACTCAACTTTTGCTCTGAGAATCGCAATGACAAGTTTTTCTTCTAGTCTTGGATTAATAATGGCCAATGGGATATGTTTATTTATAGGATACAGCAGCAGCCGCTGTTCCTAGGAGGGATATCACCTCTGTCTTCCTGAAGCCAATTTGTTCGAAGAACCAGAATGAGAAGCATAAGATACTAAGAGAATCAAAGGTAAAATAAGCATTAAAAGCATTTTCTGACTACCAGCAGTTGCAAAATGAGCATGCAGGGGAAGGTACAGCTTTTAACCAGTAATGTTATGACACAGATTCAATTGAACTTCTAGAATTAGCATGTCTTGGGACCACTCTTATCCTGTCAAATATGGCAGTCTTGATGAGTGAACTATCAAAAGTATGGTTCACCTGAAGTGCCCAAATAGTGAATTCAGAGAAAGTAGAGAAAGTGAAGTCAAAAGCATTCTCTTGACCTGGTGACGGGGAGGAAGCTACAGTAAGTCATTGATGGGAGCTTTCTGATCTCATGTGATAGTGATGCAAAGTCATACAAGGAAGGGATCAAAACAAGTTACAAGTTTATTCTGTCAGACAGACATCTGAACATCTGAAAGGCAGTTAGAGAGAAGATCCTGGTTTCTCCTGTAATTTTCCTGTGGATCAGCTCCTGAAACAACGATAATCAGGCATGAAGTACAGGCAAATGGTCGTACTACAACAGCACTTGGATGTACAGCTCGCATCAACTCACCGAATTCCAGCAACATGTCCAAGCTTATGCCTAGCTGCAAAGTCCCGACCCTTCTTTCATCATCTATTAGTGTCGTCTGCTCAATAGCAATGAATACACCACCTGCGGTGTCTGGTAGTGCATCAAAGGCCTTCTTCATCAGTAAATGTAGTGAATGCTTCCTGACATTAAACGCATCCCAAATGTGTTCTTTGATACAAGCTAGGGGTTTAAATGTAATTCTTTATCCTAGACCATTAGGTTTGAGATCAGCATGTATTACATGTATGCTAAAACATTCTGATGCACAGGCGTTCTTCTGAGTGCTTTAAAAAAGAATCTCCAAGGCAGCAGGTCTCCATTATTGTATTGTGTCAACTAGTAAGAAGTGCATGAGCTAAAGATCACTGTCTTAATGAATCATAGGCTTGCACCTAAGCAGGTGTCCATACTCATAACCAGGTGAGCTCAAGATCATGATGAACACGTAGGCTAAATCTACGCAATTTGCATAGTTTCCTTGTGCACATGTGTCAGCATTTATGTTAAAACCATGTGTGACATAATTCACCTTGGCAATCCCCAATCATGAAGCATCATCCCCATGGTGATCACATCATGACCTTTAGGGAGTGGAAGCTCACTGAAAAAGTCAATGTCACACACTGTCACCCGGCCCTCTAGCAGGCTGTTCATTGTGGCGATGTGAGTAGCTGCAGTCTCATGCACCTGCATAATCCAGATTCTGTTCAGTGGGCTGAGATAGAGATACATGGAGGTAGAACCTCAGATGCAGCTTCATGCAACTGCATGGTCCCCCATATTCTTTTCAGTTGCAGTGAGTTGAGAGATGCATGGTGGTAGGACCTCATTTGCTTACAAGCGAGCAACATCTCATGTGCGAGCAAATCCAGCAGATGAACCTCACAGTAGTCATACGTAACTTGGCTTTGCCCCTTTCACTACCTACACTACCATGGAACATGAATTACGACAGGCATGCTCGAATAGCTGTTATGTATATAAAAAAAGTTCAAGTACGCACCAGGGGTAGATCATACGTTGTGGCCACTATGGTGCACTCTGCTGGTGCTCCAAACACACGCAAGCACTGAGACACACGGCCATTGCTCCCACCAAAATCTCCCAGGCTCTGATACTTAGAAAAGGGGAACACCTTTGCCAACTTCCTGAAGTTTCCTATGCTGGCGCCCATCATTGCCTCACTGAAGTGCTGTGAAACTGAAGGGCAGCTGCGCTCTGCTGCTTGCTGAGTCCCTTGAGCTCCGAAGACAGTCAGGATGTTGGGTATCCGTTCAGATGTGTCTGGTGGAACTTCACCTGTCCTGTGACCAACCACATGATTCATTTAGCAAGCCTCAGGTCAGCATGGAACCACCATATTTTCCTTTCATTAGAAGCCTAGCGCTGGATGGTTAAATATCATGTGCGGTTCTGAGGGTAAGACTAATCTCAAAAATGTCAAAGAACTGTAGTTCTAGGAATCAACAAAGGATGATGAACCAGATGAGGAATGCGAGGATTAATTCTTATTAATGGACAATGTTGAGTTGTGAGGGTTCCCAACAGATCATGTACTTGCATGCTGTCCTCACTTTAAGGAATCTTCCAGGCATTCAAGTAGTGCATATGAACGATCATTGTTCAGCTTCATGACGCCGCCACAATAGTCCTCGCTGGTTTGCACGAGAAAAGCGGCGGCAGTGGGATGTTTTGTATATCTGAATGTTGGTGGAGCAGAATAGATCAAGACAATCAGCAAGACGCAACAGGTATGATATGAGATTTCTGTTGCAGTTGAGACAAAGCTCTTCCCCTCAGACTCAAAACCTGAGTCTAATTCGGTGCAAAGCGGCCATGCATGCTCAGATACCGTACCTTCAATAGCTTCTCAAGTTCTCAAACAGATACAAATACTAAGCATCTCGCATAAAAGATCTTTCGTTTACCTAGCTGTGTTAGGATCGTTTCCATGCCGCTCAAGTGTGCGAATCGAGACAAGGAGATCAAGGAAGTCAGAAACTCCTCTAAAAGCATCCTTCTTTTTCAATGCTATTCTATCTGCAATATCTTTCCAGCTTAAGCCGCCAGGGTGTTCGTGTAACAATGTGTAGATTCCAAGCTTTGCAGAAAGATTTAATGTCTTAGATGTCTTGAAGCTGTGACTTATGCCCAAAAGACGAGCTAACTCGTTGTCATTAGAGGCTTGCTCCATGACTAGGAAATTGACCTTCCAACGAGTTACGTAATGTCATCGAGGGCTAAAAGGTTACCAAATAGAAACCGAGCGAGTACGTTGTAAGGATTGTTCACATAGGCCTGTAATTAAATTTAGTGTCTCAACTTCTACAGTTTAGCCATCTGTAAATGTTATTATGGTGTCTGTCATTGTCTACCGCCCACTGATTGCCAAGAATCGTTTTATCTCGCTCACTTAATCTGCATGTGCAAGTCAACAGATGGCACAGTGGGGGTCCAATTGGACTTCAAAAACTTGGAATGTCGCGTACGAGACAGAGTTACCGGCCAGTCCAAACAAATTTTGTTCGGAATAAGTGGATCATGTGTTCCAGGCCGTTTATTTGCCCTTATGGGTGGCTCTGGGGCAGGCAAGACCACGCTGCTCAACATACTGGCATGCAACACATCCTCTGCAAATGTGTGTGGAGATGTCGCAGTAAATGGATGCAAACGTATTGACCGCGAATTCTCGAAAAGTTCCTGTTACGTCATGCAAGCGGACCTGTTGTACCCGTCAGCGACAGTGAGTTGCACGGCGTAGACAGAATGCTTTCATACCCCTAGTTTATTTTTGTAAACTGATTGTGAAGTTAGCCAGGACAAAAAGTTTGCGTTATTTGGCGGTTGCTCTTTTAGAGAACACCGACCTTGTACAAAGACACAACAAAGCTTATGTTTTATACAACTCAAATACCTGGAAAATAGATACAAAATGTGTCAGTATTTCTCATCTACCCTTGTTGCTAGCAGAAGTATACCAGCGCTAATATATAAATATATTGCAATATATTGCAGGTCAGAGAATGCGTTCTGACAAGTGCCCTCCTGAGGCTCCCCATGCGTATGTCGAGGCAGGCCAAGATCTTGAAAGTGGATGAGGTGCTCAAAGACCTGGTAAGTCGTTGGGCACATCATATGAAGCAATGAGGTCCTGTGTGATCGTCTGCAGCCGCCCCTGCTGGTAAGTTAGATCTATCTCCGCCTCCTCCGCCTGCTAAGCGATTAGGTGCTGCTAGCAGTGCTGCAAGACTAGCAAGACCAGGCAAGTTAGACTTACATGAATGAAGCAAGGTGTCTGTAAAATCCGATTAGTCATCTGTAAATGAGATACTAGTAGAGCGGCTACATGAGCAGCAGGGCCTTCGACACTCCTTGGTGGAGCCACTTGATTAGTCTTTGATCCTGTTGGAAACGACAAAGAAAAGGAAGAAGAGGTCACTTGAGTGGCTTGCATCTCCCATGCATTATTGTCATATGTTGTTCATAATGTCATAGGGGTTTATGTCACATGTTGTTCATGTCATAGGATCCTATGACATAACTCCGGATTATTTATGTAGCTTCCTGCAAGCGTTAATGCTGGTATGGCTTACAGTTCTTATTCTCAACGTCATCCATGATGGTGTTAATAAATCATAAGACACAGTATCTTACTTTATTTACCTTATTGTCCCTTCACTCATTCGACTTTCTTTTCCATATTGATCACTTTCGACAGGATCTCCTCAGCTGTGCAAACACGCTCATTGGGGATGATGGAATTGGTATGAAAGTAAGAGGCATAATCATGGCATAACATAGCAGTAGCTGCACTAGCTGCACCTGGTATTAATTCGCCAATGCTTCTTAATACTGCTGCACGCCATTTACGCCATTATTATAATTTGTACCGCAACAGCATATTTAAAGCAACATAAGCTCTTTCGTTTTCATATTATCGAAGACATTAACAATGATTGTGCCATCCTTACCAGCCACTGCTACTGCAGTAGTTATTACGAGGTGACCTATAATGTGACTGCCTAGTGTCCACATAATCTTGTGTTGTTGAATCAACAACACTGCTTTTGTGCATAATAATGACTGCTGGATTGTCTGCCGCTGCAGGGGATCTCTGGAGGGCAGAAGCGGCGTACCAGCCTCGCAACTGACCTGGTCAAGGATCCATTGGTTATATTTGCAGATGAACCCACCAGTGGTCTGGTGAGTTTGTTGTCATTATTCAGAATGATTCAAATATTACTATATCAGAGCCTTCATATCTCCTAGCAGGTCTTTACTTTCTTACCACAACATAGAATGGACTAAATGGACAGCTTATACAACTTAGCTAGTAGCTTAATGAGCACTCTGCCATGCCAATTATGAATTAGGCGGGTGGTAGTAGACCTGTGGATCAACGTGTTGTTCCTGTCCTCATGACACCAAGCACAATGCATTAAATGCATAGGAGTTACAATATGTGATTCCCAGTCCTACAGCTGTACGCTATGTACGTCGTTCACCCTTATTAAGCGCCGCATACAAGATCATGAAGTCTTCAATCACATCTAAGCTGCTGTTTAAAATTATACTGGATGTTGCATTAGTTGCATTAAGTTCCGGTGCACAGCAATCCTGAGCTCAAACATTATTATGATGCTCACCTTCTTGCTTTTTAACGTGCATGTACAGGACAGCGAGGTTGCCCTCAACATCATGGAGGCTTTGCTCATGCTTTCTCGCAAGAACAGGACAGTGGTGTGCACTATCCATCAGCCCAACAGTGATATCACCTCCATGTTTGAGGACTTTATGTTGCTGTCACGTGGGCGTTGTGTGTACCATGGGCCATGGCTGAGTGCTGTGGACTGGTTTGCAGGACAGGGGTTCAGGTACCTTAAGTCGTGCCGCTTAAGGCAATGCATCATCCCAGACTTATTTCAACAGGCAGCCAGGATGACCTGTGAGTGATCTCAGTGCGCAATTGTTTTGTGAAGCCTAAGAGTGCCATAGTGCCCGATGACCTCCTTGTAAAGAACTTTGCAACATTTTTGTTGCAGGACCCCAAACTACAAGAATCCAACAGACTACTTCATGAGGTATGTTGGCGAGTGATGGTTCAATCCTGTAGTAATTGAATAGCGTCATTATTTTCGACCGTGCTATATAACAAATTGTCCGTTTGTTTTACTGCGATGGCTTTAGTTTGCTGTATTACACACTTCTTTAAGCTTACTTTAAGGTTGCTCCGTTTATTTGACCCATTATTTTCATGCAAATTATTGCGACATGATAAGCATCGGAGTTACTGCCATCAATACTGCAAATATGACTGCAGCACTGCCTACATAGCCGTGCACGTGCTTTCACTAGAGCTCTTCTGCGTCTTCATCATGATGTTAAATATGCCTGATTGGTTTCCTGCATGCAGTGTGATCCGCAGTGAGGATGTTTCCTCACAGCTAGTTCAGGCCTTCAAGGACCTTCAGCTGCAAGCCTGCTGTTGCAATAATGCATCTGCTGGTGGCCTGCAACCAGAAATAAACCTGCTGGATGGACTGAACTACCTTGGCAATGATGATCAGGAGGCTACGGCGGCACATGACTCGATCAAAGTAGCAACTGTTGATGAGGATGCTGGCGCTTCATGTCCTGCTGCTGTTGCTGATGTCCTCAGCACCAGCGATGCACTGCAGAGGATGCCTGCTGCTGGCGTTGTCTCTATCATACTGGCATCGCAGTCAACTTCTGAATCATGTGCTCTTAGCCAGCATTCCAGGGAAGGTCTCATAACAATGCCACACACTACGGCTATTGTGGAAGCTCAACGATGCTTGCTGAATGTACCTGCTGGTTCACAGAGCCTGCATGGTGCACAGAGCCGCGTTGCTTGTCGTTCCAAGCAGCAGCAGGGTAATAAAGGAGCGACAGGCTTGGATCTTTTGCAAGTCTCAATAATCATGCCAGCGCTGGCTGATGCATCCGCTCTAACATCTGCTGCTGCACATCAGAAGGATTCATCACTGATGAGCAGCTCCCGATTCAGTGTGGAAGCCGGATCTGATGATGATGATGCATCATCAGCTCCTATCTGGTATCAGGTACATTTTAAGTAGCTAATGTGTTGTACATAGTCAGTCATCAACACCCTACTAGCAACCAGCTGCAACAACCTTTCTCAATCTACATCACTACGCAGTTCTTCTTGATTACTATGGCTGCTGCTATTACCTCCATAATGACATCCTATGCACATGATTTTTGGAGTTAAAGCGGCTCACAGGATGTCATTACAGGTCTTTGAGACGACATGTAATTATTCTCATTGAGCCGGATGATGTCAGGTCATCTTTTAGTTATGCCGCATTATGCGGGTGATTTCATCAGGCATTATGTTCAAAACTATCTAAGCAGCATTATGATCAATGATCAACTGTCGTAATCTATCTGACTTATTTGACTGCTGCCACTGCCCGGCTGCTGCATGTGATTCAGGTCAACATCCTGAGTGCTAGGATCCTTTTGAACTGGTTTCGTAGCCCTGTCATGTTAGCCTCAGAGATTGTTCAGTACCTCTTTATGAGCATTTTTATAGGTAAGCATCATTTTATTGAACCACATCAAATACACTGCCGCTACAATAATGTACGCGCTGCTAAGCACTAACAAGGACATCATAGGCTATGCTTCTTACGTAGTCACCATAACGTTTCCACATAACAGAATTAGAAGCTAAGCTGAGCTGGTTTTGACCGTATGTTAATACCAGCAGAGATGATGAAGGATAATCATGATGAGTCCCTGTGATGTAGTAGCTCAACAGCCGTCACTGTGATGTAGCTCATCTACAGCCGAAAGCAAAGACAATGTCATGATGAAGATGTCATGATGAAGATGTCATGAAGATGTCATGATGATGTCATGAATTATCTGATAAGCTAGGCCTGTCCGCCTATCATCATTTATCTTGACTGATATTTTATTCCGCTTCATCAGCACTAGTACCTCCTTATAAGTTGCAATGAGAACATTTTGCTTTCATCACTAAACTCTTCCGGCTCCCTGCCAACAAACTTGCCGCAGGGCTCATGTACTTCAGGTTCACAGACGACTCAAACGGGGTGTACAACCGCGCCTCCTGTGTCTGGTTCTCGCTTGCTGTCATGTGCTTCACACCTTCATACACAGCTGCAACTTCCTGGCATGTTGAGGTGCGTTGGCTTGCCTTTATGCTACTTTTTATGTCGTACAGCCATCTCATTATCAGCAGTGTACAATAAGAAGTAGTCATATTTACAATGAGGCAGGCAGCCGATGAACAAATGATCATCGGCGGCTGTCAGATCTTCGCCATCATAGTTTGTCCNCACTGTGATGTAGTAGCTCAACAGCCGTCACTGTGATGTAGCTCATCTACAGCCGAAAGCAAAGACAATGTCATGATGAAGATGTCATGAAGATGTCATGATGATGTCATGAATTATCTGATAAGCTAGGCCTGTCCGCCTATCATCATTTATCTTAACTGATATTTTATTCCGCTTCATCAGCACTAGTACCTCCTTATAAGTTGCAATGAGAACATTTTGCTTTCATCACTAAACTCTTCCGGCTCACTGCCAACAAACTTGCCGCAGGGCTCATGTACTTCAGGTTCACAGACGACTCAAACGGAGTGTACAACCGCGCCTCCTGTGTCTGGTTCTCGCTTGCTGTCATGTGCTTCACACCTTCATACACAGCTGCAACTTCCTGGCATGTTGAGGTGCGTTGGCTTGCCTTTATGCTACTTTTTACGTCGTACAGCCATCTCATTATCAGCAGTGTACAATAAGAAGTAGTCATATTTACAATGAGGCAGGCAGCCGATGAACAAATGATCATCGGCGGCTGTCAGATCTTCGCCATCATAGTTTGTACNATAATCATATATCACGGTCATGATCATTAGTCATTAGTGATGATCATAATCATCATCATCCATAGTCTCTCTGCTGGTCACAGGAATGTCTCATGAATGTTTTATTGGCATGAAATATTGAACACCTTGTCGTCTCATTCTCAGAATGCCCCGCCCCAAATCTGCTCCTTCATCTCTTGTATCTCCTGTTCAGAAAGGCCTGATACGCAAGGAGCTCCAGCAGAGGCAATACAGCGTGTTGGCCTTGTGCTTCTCACGTTCTGTGGTCACACTTCCCTTCCAGCTCTTGCAGTGCCTCCTCTTTGTAGCAGTGATGTAAGAGCCTTGGTATTTTAAGCGATAGTCTATAAATGCTATGATGACATGAAGTACATGAAGGCTCGTGATGAGAGCTGCAGCCTCCTTATGTATGATTACTACTCAGCGCTCGACTCAGCTTCATCAATATCAGTATCTGCTGCACTGAGATTCATCTTTATTTGTCATTTAATTGAGCCTCTGGATATAGTTGTACCATTATGATGTTGATGATGATGACAATGATCATGACGACAGGTCTTAACCTGCTGTCGTCTTGATGATTATGGGCCTGCTTAGTAACATGAATCTGCTCTTATAGCTCTTATTATGACATCATTCATCAGGTACTTTCTGGCTGGCTTTCAGGCAGATGCAAGCAAGTTCTTCATCTTCTGGGTTGCAATGTCGTTGTTCCAGATCCTCTCTGACAGTGTTGGACTGCTCTGTGCAATTGTGACGAAGCAAGTTCAGTACTCCACAATCCTCTTGACCTTTGTGTTACTCGTCCTCCTCAGCTTCTCTGGATTCCTTTTAACCCAGGTTTGTAGTGCTTGATCAATAATGTACATGATATAGTATTGACATGATAGTAGCTTGCTTGATCAATTGTAGTGCTTGATAGGTTGTAGTGCTTGCTTGATCAATAATGCACATGATATATTAGTATTGACATGATAACAAATAAACACAGCAAAGCGGCAGTAGCGGCAGTAGCGGCAGCGCCAGTAGCGGCAGCGGCAGTGGAGTTGTAGTTGCGCTCAGTTTTAATCTTGTCTCTCATCAGCAGACAGCAGCTGCTGCTGTGTGCTATGTGTGCAGCTGTCCAGTTACTCCTCTCATCTAGATGATTCTCCTACCGGAGACTTGATGCAATGTTGAATCTCCTTTCACTCTATTGTAATTTGAGACTGGTTTGCCTGCGGCTATCATGAGGTTAATCAGCCGGCCGGCCACCATTATAGTACTGGCAGTTGTCATCAGTTAGTCAGAAATGATGATGATGATTTGTCACCCGATGCATTTCATGCCTTCTTTCTGTACCATTTTCAAGTTTGCAAAAGTGCCCTCATAAGCACTGCTATGAAGCTCATCACCTGCTTTAGTGCTAACTCATCATCTTGATTGATCTTCCCCTTACTTGTATTGCTCTAATTGCTCACTCCCACTCATCATGATTGATCTTCCCCTTACTTGTATTGCTCTAATTGCTCACTCCCACTCATCATGATTGATCTACCCCTTACTTGTATTGCTCACTCCCACTCATCATCATTCATCAGGTGCCTGTGTACTTTGTGTGGATCAACAAAATCAGCTACCTGACATATGCGTACACTGGGATCATGCAATCTCAGCTGTCTGATCTAATGGTTCAGGATCCAAACAATTCAACGCAACTGGTGCAAGCCAGCACACTCATGTCTGCCTCCTTAAACAATGGTGCGCATTATTTCCAATTATGCAATGACCCTAAGATATATGATCCGGTTGCCTAATTGCCTGTTGTTAAGTGGAAACCGGCTTCTGCTAAGCCTGACTCAATCTTTTATTTTGCACAGTATATGGCTGGCATGTGAAATCCTCCCTGTAGCTTATTGCTTACTGTGTTACGACACATTTACACTGCTAAATTTCAAGTCGCCGTATTTCAAGAATTGCATTTCGTGAGAATGTGTGCCCTATGTATTGCATGCTATGCATTGTATGTTATCGAAAAGCCTGCCGCGCCAGCTTATTATTTGTCTTACAGCAAATCATGCCCTGCTCGCAGGGTTGTCCATGTCTGCCAATTTCGGGGTCCTTGCAGCCATCTGTGTTGGTATGGAACTCATGAAATTGGGAGCCTTACAGGTTATGTTCATGTTGGGAATGTTGTAGCAGGTCGTAGTTGTTACATCGCGACAGCTCGACATCTGATGATCATATGAAGGATACTGTATGTAGTTTACGACAACTGATGATCACATGAAGGGTACGACTGTACAGCAACTGATGATCACATGAAGGGTACGACTGTACAACTACTGATGATCACATGAAGGATAGTGATCATATACCGCACCCGCCTTAATATGTCGAGGGTATACCCTGCTGCTTGCTCAACTCGCACTAGTAGAGCTGATTTAACTAATTTATCTGCTCAAGTGCTCTCTATAGTAATTATTGATCCAGCAAGGAAGCAGAGCGCAGGATGAAATACTTATAATAATTACAGTTTAAAATGTCCCACACTTTTGCGTAGTCCTCGTTACATGATATGATAGATATGATGTACATGTTACCCATGAACAATGGATGTGTTCACATGTTGACAACTAGAACTACTAGAAAGCTCTGTGGTATCACATAAGTTCATAAATCTCATATTCTTTAGAATGCCTCATTATATCACTGCTGTTATTACTGTTATTCCAGCTAGGATGTTCATGATTTTCAGCTGCCAGGCTTGAGATACTTGAGATGCGCATTGTTTGAAGTAATGCATTATGTAATGCATACTATGTAGCAGCCCAATGAATGCACACACCAGCAGGGGTCGTATAAATCAGAAGTAGTGCCGGTCGCATCGATGCTCTTTCTACTCTTTCGGTACTCCAGAAACACATAATCACTCCGACACCCATAGCTCCCTAAGCTCCCACCAAACTGCTGCTAGTCAAAGTCATCACTATCGCCTACAGGGGTGGACAAAAGAAAAGGTTTTAGGAAAACCCTGAGATCTTCAAGAATATGTGGCCATTTTGAATGAGGCTTAGGATCATGAATGTTGACACCATTGCAAAGGAGATGATGTGCTCCGATTACCCATCCTTGATGTATGTGTGTAGCAATGTAGTCTCAAACCTGTCTTTAAAAAAAGTCCTACTAAATTTCTCATAAAAATGCTGTGAACTTCTATATGGTACAGCACAAGCATGTGTCAACATTTGAAAATGAAATTGCAGGGAGCTATTGTACTCATGTAAATCCGTTACAACTGGACCGACCGAGAGCAGAGAACAGCAAGAACTCAAAGAGACGGTCCACACTGCCGTACAACTCTATACACTCGTTCAGGAAGGAAACGTGCCTGAACGAAACTCTAAAAGCCTCGCTGAAACTCAGTCCTAGATATGTGAGTTTTGTCCTCAAGAGGATTGTCTCTACCCCGCAGCCCCATTGGTGAGAATTTCTCGAGCAATTCTCGAGTGTTTTTGTGTTGACCCTACAGGATCTTGCCATCCTTCCTGCTGATCTCCATACCTAAGTAGTAGCTGGCAGGTCCTATGTCTTTGATGTCAACTAGACCCTTCAGCTGCTCCTTTACCCAATGCACTCTGTTGAGATCAGCAGCTGCAATGAGCAAATCATCTACATGAGTCAAGATGATTTCTAACTGCCCATTCATGAATTGAAAGTATACAGCTGGATCTGCCTAATCTGCCTCTGACTGTTGATACCCCAACCCTGCCAAGAGATCCTTGAGCTTGTTGTACCAAGCCCTAGGTGCCTGTTTCAAACCATAAACTGCCTTCTGCAGCTGATAGACTTGTCTGTCTCCCCCATTCTCCAACTCATGGGGGAGCTGAATGTAAACATCCTCATCAAGCTCAGCATTAAGAAATGTTGACTTCACATCCATTTGATGTAGGTGCATCTCTTGTTCAGCTGCAATGCTGAGCAAAAATCTGAGGGAAGGCTGTTTGCTGGTTGGTGCCCACACTTCTAGCTGCTCACTACCCTGCTTCTGCATGTTCCCCTGAATCACTAGCCGAGCTTTGTGTTGAAGAACATTCCCTGACTCATCCTTGTTAAGCGTGAAGACATGTATAAATCTCAACACCTGTACCCCTCTTGGAACATAGCTGACAGGCCTCATCACCTGCATATCATCCATGCTTTGTTTCTCTACCCTGATTGCTTCTCGCCATTCAAGCGCATCTGGCCTTAGCTGGGACTCATGGAAGGTCCTAGGTGGATCACGCAAAGACCCTGGATAGGTTGCTGCAAGAAGACTCAACCTTACTGGACCTTTGTGTGCCCTATTAGCCCTATTGCTCCTCCTCAATTGCATCTCCACTATGTCAGCTGGAGGAAATTCTGTAAGCTGATCTGCAGCCTCGTCAACAAGTATCTGCCCTGGTACTAGTTGAATGAGACCATCATTATGGGCATCACCATGATCCAACTGCCCTGTCTGAGTGCTCACATCCATAGCAATCATGTCATCACTGTTCCTATCAGTATCTACCTGGAATCGTACATGGCATGACTCCACCACCCCATGTCCTGGCACATAAACCCTGTATGCCTTAGACATTGCACTCATGCCCGCTAACCTTCCCTTCATGCTGAATGGGTCTAGCTTGCCAGCTCCCTCCTCGTGCCTAGGAAGCTTCAACACATACGCTACTGCCCCAAATGGCCTAAACCAGGAGATGTCTGGTGGTGCATGGCCATAAAAAGCCTGGTGGGGAGTGAGGCATCCTTCATGAATGGAGGAGGGAAGGTTGTTAAGCTGTTCCACACTGTAGTATAGACACTCCCCCCACCATCTGTTATCCATATGCCTGAGCTGGCCAGCTGAGTTCTGACCTTTTCCATCACAGTTCTATTGAATCTCTCTGCGATACCATTCTGCTCTTGAGAGTGTGCTACTGACACTTCTTGTTTTATCCCTGCCTCCTTGCATTACTGACCCAAGCTGCTGTTAAGGAATGCCCCTGTCACTCCTGATGACCTTGGTGGGGTTCCCTGCTTGCCTTTCCATAAACTTTTGAAGCTCAATGATCTTGGGTACCACCTCTGAAGCTTCCTTGCTTTTGATTAGGCTGACAATACTGAATCCTGAAGAACTGTCCTTCATCCCCAAGAACATTTCTTCTCCCTCCCATGCTGCTACTCTTGCTTGGCCCAAGAGATCTATATTCAGACACTCTCCTGGTTTCCACACTGGTGACCTAGCAGACTCACCAAAAGTACTCTTGGTTTGTTTAGGCTGCAAGCATTCTGCACACCCTGGCAAACCCCTTACCACTGCAGGATTGACATTCACACCCGTTACTGCACCTTTTTCAAGCCCCATGGCAAGCACTTCATGTGAAGGATGACCCATGGCCTCATGCAGCTGCTGAGCTGCCCTTTGCTCCCTTGCTGCCCTGTTGACCAAGGAAACTTCTTGATACTCCATGTGAGGATAAACAGGCTGACCTGTGAGCTGGTAACTCCCTTCTACCCACGGCACATCCACCAAATGAGCTCCTATGTTCATCCCATGCCCTGCTGGTAATCTCAACTCTCCATCCTCTGCATTTGGCTTAAAGCAGAAGGTAGCAATTCTCTCTTTATGAAGGTCATGCTCAGACAGAAGGTTATACACACTCCCAGGCACATGATTCACACCTTGCACCACCAGCCTGTTTATCTCCTCTCCCACCTTGATGTCCAAGTGCAGAGTTCCCACTCTTGC
Source organism: Chlamydomonas eustigma (assembly GCA_002335675.1). Taxonomy (NCBI): domain Eukaryota; kingdom Viridiplantae; phylum Chlorophyta; class Chlorophyceae; order Chlamydomonadales; family Chlamydomonadaceae; genus Chlamydomonas; species Chlamydomonas eustigma. Next base: position 226,225 of record BEGY01000021.1, read on the forward strand.
AACTGCCATGGTCCTGCCCCCTACAACCCACACCTTCTCTTGCACTGGCTTGTAGTCATGAAGAAGCTCCCTGTACGGTGTGTTTGACCTAGTGGACCCTGTATCACTATCCACTTGGTAGGCGGCACATGTGGCATTGTGACTGCATCTTGATGGTCGTTTCTATCAAAAGCTGACAAGCTGGCACCTTGTTGTTGCTGATGGTCATCCTGCTGATGGTTTGGAACAGACACTAGTAGCCCTGCCATTCCCTGTGGACCACCTCCTCCACCTCCAGGTGCAACTGGTTGTGCTGGCTATTGAGCTCATGGAGGTGCCTTCCCTATGTATGGGCATTTTCTCCACCCATGTCCCATAGTCTGGCAATGATCACACACCATTTTAGTGAAGTCTCTTCTATGCCACCGTGGTCCCTCTTGCTCCCACCTATGTTGTTGATGGGGTGGAGGTCCTCTAGGTTGCTGCTGTTGCTGATACTGTTGTCGCTGAGGTGATGGAGATGGCCTGTCATTCCACTGCTGCCTATGAGCACCTCCACTTCCACCTTGCATTTGAGCTCCTTAGGATGATGCCATGAAGCTCACACCTTCACTCCTTTGCCTTGCAATCCTGATCCCTTCCTCATTCAACAACTTATTCTCCAGCTGGCCAAACGTCAACACACTCACATTGCTTCTCAAACCCTGCCTGAACATCTCCCAATCTGAAGGTAGCCATTTAGCCATGACATCAGTCAATTGCATTTCATTTAAGACATATGCCGGATTTGCAGATCTGATCTTGTTATTGAGTGTTCTTATCCTTGTGATGTATTCCTCCATTGTCATGCTCGATGTCTTCTTTATTGACTTCAACTCTCGGAGATAGACCTGCACCTGTGCGGACTCTCTGTCCCTGAAGTGGGATTGCACCCTCAACCACAACAGATGAGCTTGATTCAATGTCCCCCCTGACCGTTCATCTTCTTGCTCTACTTCCTCTTCCCACTGAGTGATGTAACCTCCCAGGGAGGCTGTGTCAAAGTGAATGCCTTTAACTTCCTCTCATTTTGTTTACTATTTTCGGTGTCCGAGATTACCGAAAATGGTCTGTAGTAGATCCCAGTAGGATGTCACCCTCCGCAAGAAAACATTTTCCTCTTTAATCTCTTGCAAGTCGCACACTTGCCAAACTTCAGATGCCATTCTACCCAGTTGCTCGTTGTAAGACTCGGCAATTTCACCGCAGAAATTAGATCCCTATCGGCTGACATCCTTCAAAGTGCCTATATCTTCGCACTAGATGCAGCGATCTCTGGACTGAAATCCAGTGAGTTCAGAGGTTAACGGCCCATAACCTATCGTTATTCTGAGCGGAAGGTGAAATCCGTTACAACTGGACCGACCAAGAGCAGAGAACAGCAAGAACTCAAAGAGACGGTCCACACTGCCTTAACCCTTTTTTGGGCCACTTTTCAGGCCAATCAGACCCTCGTGTCATACACTTTTGGGCTGAATCAAGTTACACTTTTGAAATTCTCATTCAAATCATGCATAAACACAGCTTCGTTAAGTTGTTATAGACGGCACTAGAGGTTATGAACTTCTGGAGCGTATGATCTTGATCCTAGCAAATGATTACAAGTGGCAGTTGGTACAACAAAGTGTGGAAATGTTGAAAATTACGAGTCATTACAGGATACCTCTAAAATTATGACTTTTCTTTTGTCCACCCCTGTAGGCTGTAATAATAGTACAAGAATAAAGGGAATACCATACGGCTGGCAAGTTCATCCCTGAAGCAGTCTCCTATATGTACTATATGCTGGTAACCATCATACAACAATCTCCTATGATAATATGCAAATACCCATTATGCCTGTACTGAAGTACTGCTGTGAAGCTGCAATAGCAAAGCTGAGATGCTGCTGCTAGCATTTGTCATTGCTACTGATGCTACTGAGCTGATGCTGGCATCTGTTATTGCTACTGTTGCTGCTGGTCTGGTCGTTGCTCGAGTCTACCACAATAATAAGACGTTCAGATTATTGGGTTGTAGCATTGGGCTCAGACATTATCTCTGCTGGTAATAATAAGCTTAGTGCACACGGATAGATGGCTTAGCTTGGATCGTAGCTTATCTGCTATAGCCACTTTAATTACTTTAATACAAACTCTGCTGCATCAGCCTCTTTCTTAATCCTCATAAGCTGTGTAAGCTGGCCTGCACTTCTTTCCCTCTTTAACTCCTTCCCTTTTACAGACTAAGCCTGAAGTCGCTCTCTTGCCCTCACTTCATAATGATCAGATTTTGATTCATAAGCTTGTGAATATAATGTCTGCTTGTCTGGCGCCTGGTACTACATGAATATGAGTTGTCGAACAGTTTTGCTTTTTATCTTATTGGAATAAATCCGCTTGCATAGACGCTTGTAGGCTTTTAACACTCTGCAACCTGTCAGGTACGTAGCTTGATTGAATTATGTGGCTAGTCTAGCTCATCCTATTATAGGGGTTAAGACTGAGAACGATTAGTATCAGGAAGGAGAAAGAGAGACGGTAGGGCGGCATGAGGTTGCTCTCATATTTCACGAAACACAAAGACCATGAATAAACCGACCAGATTGAATTTTCAACTGTCAATTGCAACTTGTGATGAAGACAGCATCAGGTATCAACACTCAACAGCTGACGACCATTCCACTTCCAACCTCAAAAGTTCCGGAGCAAGAAACTTTGGCAGTTTCGCCATAATTGCAGCGAATACTAGCATTGAGCATTAGTCTACTTTATTCTACTTGATTACGACTTGTGTAGCATTTGCTTTATTCGAAAGTAACTGACAGGGGCGTCTAGGTCAACGCAGCAATAATCATGCGTTCTGTGCAGCTAGGGCAGAATCATGCAATACACGGACCTTTACATACTGAATTTGAGAAGGCTACAAGCCAAGAACGGGTCCAAGTATTTGTTCGCGTTAGGCCTCTTACTCCTCAAGAAATAGCATTTGGGGAAGTGTCATCTTGGACTGTCACCGGTCTACGGACTTTGAACTGTTTAGAGGATATCCCAACTCCAGTTGGAGGCAAGACCACTCACAACCCTAATCTCCCAAGCAGCTTTACATACAATCAAGTTTTCCCGCCAGATTCAACCTCAGACAGTATTTACACCTCTGTAGCTCTTCCTATTGTGACTGCTTCCATGCAAGGCTACAATGGGACTGTATTTGCATATGGACAAACAGTGAGACCAACACATGAGCTTAACTGAGATGTAGGGCATGAACATGCATACTCGCTGCTTTCGATACTCTCCACATCATCTCATCATTCAAGTCACTTTAAACCTGTTTGTTGTCCGTAAACCAAGAGTTCAGACTTTCATCTTGCTGCTGTCTGTAAACCTAGGGTTCAGGTAAAACGTACACCATGCGGTCTTTGATGAGGAAGTGTGCCGCCAGCATCTTTGAATTCATAAAGGCTCATCCAGAAAGGGAGTTCTTGCTCCGATTGTCTGCTCTAGAAATATACAACGAGGTCAGTCAGGTTTATTGTTGTACTAACAGATTGTTATGTGGACTCTAAACTTTTATTATAGGCTCTCTTTAAATCCTCCTCTTACTGCAACTATTTTCTTTAATTTAGAAAGCTTTGGTGTGTGAAGTTTTGCCTGAATCACTAGTTAGTAGGTGAAGAGCCTCTCCTTAGCTTGTAGACAAGGCAGTCATGCCCTGCAATACAGGAGGTTAGGGACCTCATGATGCAAGACAACACTTCCACAGCGGCTGTCTCTCATCATCAGCAACAGCTACCGGCAGCTCATGGCGTCCATCATGGGCCCTCCAACAAGATTATGAGTCACAAGAGTGGTGGTGGTAGTGGTCATCATCTTGATATCCTCTCGGCTGCCGCATTGATGGAAGCAGGACCTCCTGCTGCTGCTTCCAACTCTGTCAAGGGTCTTCGTGTTCAGGACGATGCATTCAAAGGCGTCCATGTTGAAGGGTTGCAAGAGGAGGGTCTAAGATCTGCTGAGCACTTGGAAATGCTGCTGACTGCAGTGGAGGCTAAGCGACATGTAAGGGAGCAGCAGCAGCAACTCAGCTTTTACAAGTTTATGGCATCGCATAGTCAGTCGTCTGCTGTGCTCATTAATACAGCATTGTGATGTTCAACAGTTAGCTCCATCGCATAGTCAGTCATCTGCTGTGCACATTAATACAGCATTGTGATGTTCAACAGTTAGCTCCATCGCATTTCAACATGAAGATTGCTGTGCATGATTTAAGTGTCATGATGACTAGGCAGTGGCTGCCATAGAGGACTGCTTGAGCTGTAGCAAGAGGGTAGTAGGTGCAGCTCTACTAGGAGGTAAAGTGATTTTGAGCAGGCGGGCTTGTCCTGTTGGCTTTGGGGCATTCTTTGGCTCTAGTGCTGTGTATGAGGTCTACATGGTGGTGTGTATGAGGTGTACATGGTGCTGTGTATGAGGTCTACATGGTGCTGTGTATGAGGTCTACATGGTGCTGTGTATGAGGTCTATGCATTATTCCCCTAGCCAACATGATTACTATGCACTACATGATTATGCACTACAGGTCTGCGATACAAAAATGAATCAGAACAGCAGTCGTTCCCACCAGATTGTCCGTATCTCCATTGAGAGCAGGCCCGCTGCTCTAAGACTGGAAGGTGAGTACTAGTCATATTAGATACCTATAATACAACTAAATGTAGTCTTTGTCTTTATGGTTACAAAAAACTTGGGACTTCCAATAAGTTCAAATCACAGGATTTTCACTCGTGTCATAGCTTGTCTGCTTGCACAGTGCTTTGGAACCTTGTTTCCTCTCATGAGTAAATGTATGTCATGTTACTTAAATATGTGCACAAGCATCATCTGTTCTTAACAAGTGGCTGTGCAAGCTCCGTCTATCGATTGTAATGACAATTGTTCTGCAGTGGCAGTTGACGATGGCAACGTAGCAATGACAGGTAGAGGTAGCATGATATCATTGTCTAGTCAGCAGCAAAGCCTTACTACTACTACTACTACTACTACTACTACTGCAGTGTCTGCAAGTGGAAGGACTGCGGATCCAACAGCAGCTTCTAGCAGCCCACCCGCCACATCATCTGTCACCATCTCTGTTTTGAATCTTGTGGATCTGGCTGGATCAGAACGCCTGTCACAAGCTGCTTTGGAGGACGCAGACAGAGAAAAATTACGGCAGAAGGAGGTAAGAATCAAACCAGAGCAGTGCCTGATATCGACCAATGTGAAAATAACATGGTGACAGCAAGAAGCTCTTTAATTGGATTACGTGCAATAATACAGCAGGGAGAGGCTAGTTTGATATAATCTGCTTTGCTGTGTGCAGGCAAGCAACATTAATAAGAGTTTACTCACCTTGGGGCTGGTTATACGATCCCTGGGCGAGCCTAATGTGAGCCTCTAGTTCTACTGTTGCAGTCCATGACCTGATTGCTGTATCATCCTTACAGAATTTACATTCGCTGTGTGGCATGCACTTATCTGTTTCCAGTCATCTTTAATCCAATCTACATCCCTACCATTAGCAACATCTGATGGTCTGTCTCAGTAGCATTGAAAAAACCTCTGAAGCGAGATTTCTGTGTTGCTCATAAACCATTTCTCATGCTAGTAGCCCTACAACTGTGCCCTGCCTTGGTTGCATGCTCCTTGTTGTATGGTTGAAGCTCCAACATCCCTCTGAATCATGAGTTGAGCTCTGTCCTCATCAATGTCAGATACGAAAGCATGTGCCTTATCATGAGTTGAGATCTGTCTTCATCAATGTCAGATACGAAAGCATGTGCCTTATCATGAGTTGAGATCTGTCTTCATCAATGTCAGATACGAAAGCATGTGCCTTATCATGAGTTGAGATCTGTCTTCATCAATGTCAGATACGAAAGCATGTGCCTTATCGTGAGTTGAGCTCTGTCTTCATCAATGTCAGATACGAAAGCATGTGCCTTATCGTGAGTTGAGCTCTGTCCTCATCAATGTCAGATACGAAAGCATGTGCCTTACCGGGAGTTGAGCTCTGTTCTCATCAATGTCAGATACGAAAGCACGTGCCTTATCATGATTTGAGCTCTGTCTTCATCAATGTCAGATGCGAAAGTATGTGCTTTATCATGAGTTGAGCTCTGTCTTCATCAATGTCAGATACGAAAGCATGTGCCTTATCATGAGTTGAGCTCTGTCTTCATCAATGTCAGATGCGAAAGTATGTGCCTTATCATGAGTTGAGCTCTGTCTTCATCAATGTCAGATACAAAAGCATGTGCCTTATCATGAGTTGAGCTCTGTCTTCATCAATGTCAGATACAAAAGCATGTGCCTTATCATGAGTTGAGCTCTGTCTTCATCAATGTCAGATACAAAAGCATGTGCCTTATCATGAGTTGAGCTCTGTCTTCATCAATGTCAGATACGAAAGCATGTGCCTTATCGTGAGTCCAAGCTGACTAGGATCCTGCAGAACTCCCTCAGTGGGAACTCCCACATGGCCATCATCTGCACTATCTCCCCTGCAGCTGGTAAATACCATAGCATGACACAGATTTCTGCAGGAAACTCTAAATACCTTTATATGGCACCTTAGGGCCTCAAAATGAGGAATTTGACTTGAATACCTTTTTTTGTGCCTAATAAGTATCTCAAATAAGTATCTTTGCCTGTATTTTAGTAGATGTCTCTTATGAACATTAATGCCTCAAAAAGTAGTTACATTCTACATGACACAATAGTATATACAACATGATAACCCATTACGTCATGATCCTCCTTCCATTCCAGGCTCAGTAGAGAATACCAGAGCAGCTCTGTACTTTGCAAATGCCGCCAAGAATGTGGTCATGCGGCCTCATGTGAATGAGGTGACAGATGACAAAACACTGATTCGTCGCATGCAAGCAGAGATTGCTGCTCTCAAGAGACAACTGGTACGTTTTCCAGGTCTCTTGAGAAGAAATAATGTATGCGTATCATGCTATGCATTATGAATGATTTTGACTAGTTATGGGTTTCTGTATGGCACATAAGCAACAATGCCTCCTCGAGGATAACAGTATGGAGAATAAGATGACTCTCTGCCTGATTCAGCTCATGCTCATCACTCCACTCGCACAAGCTGATTGTTTGCCTAGTACAGAATTATTATGCATACCCACTCATGATATTACTCCTTCTCTGGACACAGTCTTCACATGGTCCTCATGTTGAGGCTCAGAGCTTGACTGATGCTCTGTCAGCAAAGGAAGAGCTGGTCAAACAAGTTGCTGAGGAGAAGGAAGGACTACAGCGCCGCCTTGCAGGACTGGAGCGTCTGATCTTGAGAGGAGACGGTTTGTTAGTGAAAGTGAGTTCAAGGTGCTACCTTGCTTTTCATACTGCAGTCCAGCAAGGAGTCATGTTGTATTGATTTGAGACCTTGCAGACTGCTAGCATAGACATTGCCGTGTTGTAATGGTAGGGGGCTAACAGTGTTGATGATTGATATAATGATTGGTACGTTAAGTCTCCATATATCTACGGTTCTGATTTGGCCTCAGTACGAATGGGCTTCAGTTACGTGTGTATCGGCTTCACGTTTTCTTGTATATCTGCCTCTACTAAAGCAACGACACAGTGTCAATGGCAGCCTGGTTAGTTTAGCTAGTATGGGGAGTCAGCGCACTGAATCTAGGATGCTCTCTGATAATGATGAGGTGGACAGTGCAACCAGTGACCTCCATAAGACTACCCCTGGGAATAATCATGAGCTGGTGGACCAAGAGATGAACAGAGTGCTGCATGCTCCTACCTTTCTCAACACTAGCAGTATGATGCCACCAAATAAGTCCGGTGCACTCCCTGCCAACAGCAATCTGCTCACTCAGAAGACTACACGGGGCGATAGGCTTGTTCCTGCTGTAGGTGCTGTGAGGACATCCTGGAATCCTCCCTCAGTCACCGCCGAAGCTTGGAGAGGGGAATCTATGACCAGGATGACGATGATGACTGAGGTACGGAGAATGTCGACCCACCTAACGAGCGAATACTCGTTATTGATATCAGCAACACTTGTTTAACCTGTGCCTTCTCTGATATATAATTACATACTTATGAAGAGGAAGACAGGGCATAGTAACAGCTCTGATGCATAATGCTTAAAGGGCGGTACTTCAGTAAGTGGGAATACAATACAATTCATATCATCTCTTAGGGGCAGGCTAAATATAACCTTAATAAATACCCTTGCAGGTTGACAGGGTGCAGCCAGCTTCATTAAAATCGACTGAGAAAGCTGAGGATGTTCATCATAGTAGCCACCTTCAGGAGGATCCTGGCTTAAAACTAGTCAGCACACAAGAAGAAGTTTTGCCTGCTACACACAAGATGTACAACGAAGAGAGCCTACTAGATCTGCAAAAGGAAACTGGGACCCAATTTATTCAACATGAAGCCTCCTTGAGCTTGGTACACTACCCACAAGCACCTGCTTCCACAGCCAGCATCTCTCCAGCCGCCTCTTCCAGTGGCAGGCCACCACTGCCCTCCACAGGCGCTTATGTCATTGTCTCCATTTCAGGATCCCCCTCAAAACTTGGCTCTGCAATTAGTGGCACAGAGAGATTCTATAAGCAGCCTTTGAACATGACCACTTCTAGTTCTTTAATAAAGCCAGTACCAAAGCTTAACTTCAGCACCTTAACTGCTGGCCCTTACCATCAGGTGACTTGATTGATGATCTTTGTAGTCTAGACTTAACTCTGCAGCATAAGCTATTGTAGTAAGTCATAATATGTGCTGTCTTGAATGATCAAATAAGTCAATCCTTATTCCTTGCATGTCATCAATGAAGTCATCACCGGTTCGTATTCCTCAGGGTAGCAAACTGGGAATTGCTCAGTCTGAGAAGCAGCCACCGCTGGATGATAGCAGCAGCAGTCGTATGACTGACCTGCAAGCTGAGTTGACCTGCATTAAACTCAGCTGCAGCCAGCTCCCAGACATTCAGAGTGCAATCAAGAGCCTGCAGGTAATAATGAAGTCACATACGTCTACCATTGCTGATGAGGAATATTTAAGTCTTCCCTCAGATTTTCTTCCACTTCTTACCACTGTAATGTTCATATACCAGACTGTTCCTCTTAACTGTATTTGAAACTTAGAGTGTAGGCTGTTGAGCATTCAAATTTGGACTGCTATAATTTTTGTCACAATGCACAACATATTACCTTGTTATCATGGCATGAATGGAACTACTCTACATTGTGTACTACTTCGACAGGATGAGATGTCGCGTTTAGAGGTGCGTCAAAAGAGCTCTAGCGCCCTCGTGATTCCAGCTGAACCTGACAGGGAGGTCGCGCTCCATTCTGATACCATGCTGCTAGAGAAGTTGAGAGCTGAGGTGGCGCGACTGCAGGCCACTCAAGCTGCCGGCATCCGAGCTGATCAGGCTCTGGAGGCGCTGCAAAAGCAGTTCAGGAATCAGGATAATGGTTTTGAAACAGCAGATAATGGTGAGCATGATGTAGAAGCAGCTGCTGGAAGGCCAGGTACTGTCTCTTAAAAACACTTCCCATATTTAAGCTGATGGCGAATTGCAATACACCTGATTGAGTACAATGAGAAGCAGGGGTAATAGTGTGTATGTAATTATGGAATTATCATGAGCACATTATGCTTTTGCACAAGGCGCCATGATGCCTGAGACATGCTGAGCCATAATGTAGTATCAGTTTATATCAGTTCATCAGTTACAGTCTGTTGGATGCAGTTGTGACGGTAGCCTCTAAAAAGCTGCAATCAGAGTCATAATGCTTAGTTAGTTACACAAAACTAATTGAACTACCTAAATAAAATTGAGACTTGTGCGCTCCGCCTTTTCAGCAGTGTTCCATAACCCTCAGAAAGCACCCTCAATACTGTTTCTTTATTCCCTGTTCAAGGAATGGACTCTAACATTGGATTCCCTGAAGAAAATGGTCTGACAGAGAATCTGGGGCTGGATGAGGATATTCCACCTCTTTCCCACCGGTACAGACAGGCACCTGCTGATAGCGTGTCCTCCTCCTCAGCTGTAACAGCGTCTGGGCACGTGACTCAGCCCTTGGCAGAGTTGGAGGAGGGTGAGGAGGAGGATACTGCTGCATCAGGGCCCTCAGTGTCTAGGGCTCCCTCTCGTAGCCTTAGATTTGGTGGCAGGTGAGCTTGATGGACTAGATGGGCTCCACCTTGATTCTTTTACAATTCCACTAATAACAATGAGTAAGGCACACCACTTCCTTGAATCGTGTACCATTCTATTGGCAGCGATTGAAATAGGAATTATAAAGTGTGAGAGTGAGATGCCGTAGATTCCCTATCGTAGCTTGCTGTGATAGGGATATTTATGTTCAATTAGAATCTAATTCGTGTCATTAATCTGTGTGTGTTTTCTCAACACTAGCAGGCATCATGTTGTTGTGAGTCCTGGAGGGCTGACAGGCAATGCACAGAGTCCAGACCACGCTTTATCAGCAGCTTCCAAACAGCTGCTCTCCTCAACAGTCAGGAGCACTACAACATCCCCTTTGCCTCAGGTCCCATCACACTTACAAGAGCTTCAGGTCAATGACAGACATGCCCTCAGGGACTGGTGAGGTTTGACAGGGCAGCCACAATGCACTCATGAGACTTATAAATAAAGAGTCACTGAGAATGCTATAATGTGTAGCACAAGGAATGTTCTGTTAGGTATGTCCTGAAGTCCATGGAGGGATGACCTGATGCAAAGATATGGACTTAAACTACTACACCTAAACCCTAAACCCTACACTACACTAGTGAGATCCTATAACCACAAGATGCCTTACTCTGACCCATCTCTAATGGCCTCTCTACTACCTATAACTACTCAGCCTTACTCTGACCCATCTCTAACTATGGCCTCTCTACTACCTATAATGTGAAGCAAATAAAGAAGTAGTGTCCAGGATCCTGGATGCTCACCAACTTGAACCCATTCTGAAGGGTCTACTCAGCCTTACTCTGTCTTTATGGCATCTCATGCATCCAGTTCTGAGCTACTTATAATAATGTTATCAAACACTAGGTATCAATCTGAGGTACGCCGAATGAGGGCAGATTTCAAAGCCTCTGCCAGTCAAGATGTGCAAGAGCTTGGAACAGCATTGAATGGTCTTAAAGAACACAATCAGAGGTTGGAGATGCACAAGAGGCTGCTGCTAGGGCAGGTGAGATGCAGCTCATCTTCTGCCCAATGTGGGGGGATCCTGCTTCACCTCTTGAGTAACCACTATGTCTCAATCTTCTATGAAATACATGCTAAAACAACTGCCTGTTTTCAATAGAATATCTTTCTCTTTGCTTTTTTACTAACTAGCGAACATTCATCTACAGGTTCTCAAGTTGGAGGAGGAGCTGGCTTCTGTCAAGCTCCAACACCAGGGCTCTGACCTCAAGATAGCCGCCCTGATTTCTGAGAGAGACCGAGCCAAATTCGAGGCTGTACAAGCCAAGCACTGGGCAAAAGCAGCTGAGGCAGCTGTGTTGTCAAGTAACGTTGCAACAGCAACAGGGAGAATGTCTATTGCTGATGTGTCATCCAGTCATGATATGTTGAAAGATGAGCTCAGAACGCACATGGACCCAGCAGCCTTGGCTCCAGGCCAGAGTATGCTGCCACCAGAGAGGAGGCTGAGTATCTTTGATGCTGATGACAGCTGGTCTGCCAAGGTGGGTGTGGCTAGAAATGTTTGAAGTGAAAGATGAAACTCTGTAACTGTGACTGTTCTGATTTCCTGATATCTGATTTGCAAAAGAAATGGATGATGTCATCCCTAAAGAGAGAAAGGTCTAACAGGCCCAGACTTTTAACTTCAATCAACAGCAACACACCCATCATGCTCTTTTTATTTCAGTTCACAAAAGCTCAAAACTTCATATATTTTCTAGTCAAGTGATTTGGGGCTTTGACATGCCGTTAACTAGCATGGTGCTCAATACTTGACATGATATAGACATTGTCTCTCCTTAGACGATCTGACACCAAAATTAGGTGAATTGAACTCGATGCTTATCCGCTGCTTGGATTATTGCGTTTGGTGCTACAGGACACCCCAGAGTCCCTCCTACCACAGATATTGGAAGCCTGGGAGAAGCTGGCAGTACCACTTGTGTACCGCTCTCGCTTCTTTCTGGACCTCAAGGAAAAGGATGTATTCTATTATGAGATGGAGTTCCGGAGGCTAGAATGGAAGAAGTCACGGGTGAGGTGAAGGACCATCTGTCATCATCTTTTAACACATCACGGGTGAGGTGAAGGATCATCTGTCATCATCTTTTAACACATCAGTCCTAACACAAGTACTGACAGTTTGGCGCTCTCATTCTTCATGAGTGTTTTTGCATCAATGTTTGTGCTCTTTATCAGTGACCCATGCACTTGTCTCTTCACTCTTTGACAATGTAGCATGTCTGTCCTGTATCTTAGATCGAGGCATCCAAAGGACAGTTTGGAGGGCGCAGCAAAGAGCTTGAGAGGGCAATTCAAGCATTGGATGTGAGTCAAAAAATTGCTGCTGCACATTGCTTTTCTAACTGATCATACAAAAAAATAGATTCCGTGCCCCCTCATCTTATTCTCATGGGACTTGATGCTGTCATGAAACAATTTCATGCAGTGGGAACAGAAAAACCTTGCCCAGAACCTGAAGTGGAACTTCACAGACGAGGAGCGCGAAAGGCTTATGCAGGTAGAATCAAGGCTGGCATGTTTTTAGGATCTAGGCCCATGCAGGTAGTATATAGGCTCCTGCAACTCGCGCGAGTAGCATCTAAGTTCATGCATGCAGTATCTTGGCTGGCATGCTTGTAGTATCTAGGCCCTAGCAGGTAGAATCAGGATGACTGCCCTCAGCATGAGTAATGTATTAAATGAAATGCATCGACCCCTGCTTCTTTTTTTAACAGGAGTGGGGTGTGAACATTCACACAAAGGGCCGCAAGCTACAGCTGGTCCGCAGGCTGTGGCACCCCCAGACTCTCAGGCAAGCCGGAGGGTCTCAGAGGAGTGCGGAGTTAGTGGTTGCACTGAGTGACATGGACGCTTGTGGGCAGTTCCTGGAGTTAGTGTTTGGGGAGCAGCGGTTAACAGGTGAGCATCCGCAAGTGCCACAGGCTGAAGTAGATAGTGTGATGACAGGGACAAGCATGAGGTTGCTTATAATTATCATGAGGATTCATGATATTTTGCTCGGGTTCATGTAAGTATTTTCTATGTGAGGCTAATGACAGGAGATGTGAGAAACCTTGTGCTTCTGCAGGCGTGAAACCCTCGCCTCTGGGTGCAGTTGTCTCAAGCATTGTTAAGCGTGTTTCGACGCCGAGAAACTTGCAAGGGGTGCATGCTAGCCAGGCACAAACCACCATTTCTGGTGCTGGCACTGAAGCAGCCATGTCAACCCCACGCCGCAACTCTCTCATGGGTTCTTTCACATCTAAACTGAGGAGTATGTCCATGTTGTCAAAGCGTGGGCCGCAAGACCAGTCTATTCTCACAAATATTCCTGCTGCTGGTTCGAGAGCCGGGGATTTTAAATAAACCAATATTGTTAATGAATGCAAAGAGAATAACATGTTGAAACGTTGTCGTTAAATGTTGAACGTTTGTCGCAAAACCCTGTACCCTGAGACGGCTGTTAACTCCATAATACTTTCAACGTTCTTTCTCTTCTTGCTCAGACAAGCTTACCGTCGGGCACCATGTCTGATAAAACATGCACCCTGCGTACACGCAAATTTATCACAAATAGGCTGCTCATGCGAAAGCAGTTCGTAAGTTCTTTTACCATTACATTTGATCAGGCGTATATCTAAGCGGCTCTATATTTCTAGGTCATCGACGTTCTCCACCCAGGAAGGCCTAATGTCTCCAAGGTATTATTGCATTGAAATGGACTTCGTGAATTTTGTCTCAAGCTCAATTCAACTCGCAGGCTGAGCTGAAGGAGAAGCTTGCCTCCATGTACGATGTTAAGGACAATGATACAATTTTCGTCTTTGGATTCAGGACACAGGTAAATTGACACGACAGCATTTGCTCCAATACCGTGTATAAATCTGGAATGTAAGCTCACTGCGTTTTTCCTCGCAGTTCGGTGGTGGCAAGTCCACTGGCTTCGGTGTGATTTATGATACCAAGGAGTTCGCCATGAAGTTTGAGCCCAAGTACCGTTTGATCAGGGTAAGAAGGTTTGGCATAGCAAATAGAAATGAATGGTATCCTCATGATGGTCTCAGTGTAATGAGTGCCATCAATTTTGAAAGCCCGTCAGATCCTTATGCTTGAATGGAAGTGCACATTGCTGTAAATCTTTCATGCTTAACTGTTGATTGCTTCTACGCATTTTCTTAATGTAATCCATGCACAAAATTCTGCACAAGTGGTTGTTGAGTACTCAGTTTGAGAGAGCTGTCATGCAACCATGAAAGCAACTCCTCTTTGCAGAACGGACTCCAGAAGAAGATTGAGAAGTCACGTAAGCAGAAGAAGGAGAGGAGAAACCGCACCAAGAAGATTCGTGGAGTTAAGAAGACTGCTGGTGAGTAGTGATGCATGTAGGATTTTACCATATTTCACGGTTAAATGGTTTATTCATCAATGAAATTTTCTAACTTCAATGTCTGATATGCTAGAATGAGATTCCTGGAGTTCGTGAGCTCTACAATCCCTGAATTACATTTTTTGTATACATATGTCCCTAACTAGTGCCAATGTCTAACTCCCTTCTCGTTTGTTCAGGTGCTGCTAAGAAGAAATAGAACTCCTAGATGTAGCTTGGAACTTTGTTGTAACGCTGCCTGCTCAACTTCAGTCACTATTTGCCTACTACTTCATACCTACCTAGCAAACCACGTGGCCTTCCTAGCTGTCCTATACATAAATCAGTCATGCCAAAAACTTTTGTCTGTTTTAAACGGTGATATCACACAGCTGCATCCACGTAATGGGGCCAGGACAGATGTTCAGAATTTATCATGTAAAGCTTTACGTCGTTAACACCTCATATCTCGGGGAATCCTACATTTCTATCACATCATAATGGAACGTGAACAACTCTCCCATTCCAGATGTAAGGGATTTGGTATATATACATGTATCCTCACACCAGATCTCGAACAATTACTGGGCTTGCCAAACATATGAACCTTAGCCGAGGCATGTAACCGTTCAACAAGATCAAACAAGATTATTTGATTGGACTTGTTATTTTCTTAACATCCATGAGGAGCATGTGATGAATTCCAGTCATTAAAAGTTCAGATAATTGTTTCGTAGGATGGTATTGAGCCAGCCTCTCTCAAAATATGCATCTTGCGCTATGTAGTGTAACATTTACATTATTCTGTACGCCGCATGAGCTTGTCTTCTCGTTCGGCTCCAGTTCCCCAAGGGCACAACATTTGTCTATCCACAAAATTTTCGAAAACTTGTCGTCCCAGTGGACTTTGCGAATTTTCTCGAATATGTATTGATTGTCGACCTACTGCAGCATGTGCCACTCGATATCTTTGGAAGAAAATAACTCATCTGAGGTCTATGCATCAGGTGGACAGACTGACTTGCGCACTCCTGAGTTATCATGCCCTGACTTCTGTTAGGTCATGACCGCTATGTCATGATGGGCTCCATGATTGCCCATGATTTAATTTTTTTTAATGTAGGTATCTGGATACAGTTCCCAGGGGACTTTTGGGCCAGCAAATTACTTCAGTACAGAAGATGAGAGCATTGCACATGATCTGTTGTTTGCTTTTAGCTCTGTTTTGAAGTTGGAAGCAGAAGGACAAGACCTCAGGTGCCAAGCTAGTACCCAAAATTGTGTGCATCATCATCTTGTGCAAGACATTCAATGCTCTGCTTAATGGCTTACATGCTAGTTACACCGAAATGTACATCCTCCTCCTTGCCTGACATACCCTCATTCCTTGTCTTGCCTCGTCGTTTTACGTCTTGTTGTATGGAAAGACCTTGTATGAGCTAGATGAATTCTGTCCATGCAGTTCTGTCATTACATGGTGCATGGAGACATGCAGACATGAGGCACTGCACCTTTTGGCGGCCTCCATTCTTGATGCTCCCAAACACCCCTATCAGCTAGACAAAGCTGTCTTCCAACTAGAGCTGTTTGCTCGTGAACTCCTGCACTCACTCAGTGCACCTTCTACACTCCAGAGGGCGGTGGGGGTGAATGACTCGCCGCCAGCTCAATCCAGCAGCTTGTTGGCAGTCAGGCCCAGGGGACCTCCTATCGGGTCACCAATCCTTGCCTCAGCACAGAAGAGGTTGTCAGGTTTAAGGCACTCAGTGGCACGAGTCATGAGTTCAAACATCAGAGCAGACACCATGGCAGCGTCTTCGGAGCTCAAAACTGATGGAACTCTTGTAGACCCTCAACAGGTGGAAGGTGGCAGGGTGGCAGACCTAGCACCTGCAGTGGTGACTGACACCAATACGAGTCCTGACTCTAGAATGGATCCTGCTGATTCAGCTTCTCAATCGCCCTCCAACTTGAACCCCTCCTCCAGAGCTGCTAAGAATGGGGGGAGTGTGGCTAAGAGCAGTAGCACCTCTAGTGAACCTTCTAGAAGTGCTGAGTCAGCAGATGTTCTGCCTCGGCAGCAGTCCAGGAAGCAGGAGCCAGGGCAGCAGCAGCAGCAGCAGCAACCATTGGATGACCTGCCTCGCCCACCCTTCTCTCGCCTCCTACCAGGGGAGGATGATGATGACTACAGCGATGTTCAACAGGAGGTGTACAGCGATGTACAGGAGGATCCAGGTGGTGGTGGCAGTAGCAGTACACAGCGGTTGAGGGTTAGGAGGCCTAAGATGCTGGCTCCCTCCTCTGATGATGATGATGAGTCTACCGGATGGGGAGGGGAAAGGAACACAGGTAGCTGGTCGGAAAGAGCCTCAGATCTTCCCCTAAGTCCCGGGACAGAACGCCTCCCTCCCCACCCACTCACCCTCAGATTGGACCCAGACTCGCTTTACAGCAAGCAGATAAAAGCAATGCCGTCAGCGCTTCCTGTTGTGGGTCCATGGATCTTGAGCAGCAGTGCTCATGCCTTTCCAGGCACTGACTGCGTGGCCAATATAAGAGTGAGATCTTACAAACTTCTTAAAGACCTCGTAGGACCTCCACTTGTTGAACCCTCCATTTACGGAGATGCTGTCATTAGCATATGCAACTGTCTTTTCAGGGATGGCAGCAATTTGCATGTATCTGAACTTCAGGATGACTGTTTCTTATCGCTGGCTCAAGTCACAATGCTACCATTCACTACGTTGCCATTTTCTCAAAACGTATCTGTCATCTCTAACAGGCTAATCTTTGGACGGGCGCACACTTGGCCCTAAGGTTTGAATACATTGCCAATCGCTCCACCCCTGGCTCTGCCCCTCAGCTGCATTTGTACAATACTAGCAGAGTGGCACGGAAGCGGCTTTCCCTTGCAGCAGCGTACATCAATGGCCAGAAGCTGCTGCCAGGTGACAGAGGCAGGCCCCTGGAGGCAGGAGATGTGATTGAGTTGGGGGTTCACCCTAAGGATTTGCAGCAGGGTGCTGCTGACCACAGCGTTAATAAGTCTGCTGAAGGGAAGAGAGGATGGTCAAAGGATCTCCTTGGAAGCAGTAGAAACTCGCACAGAGTTCTTCGGTTAACAGTAGTTGATGCAGATGAAGGGAGTATAGGGGGGATGTCTGGGGCAACATTAGCAGAGGATGTAATATCACAGCAGGATTCTGGTCCACGAGTAGGAAAAACTGCAGGCGGAGAGCTGGTCGGCCTCAAAGCTGGCGGCTCAGAGAGAAGTGAATCTAGTCCCTCAGGAAGTCCCTCTGTAATTAGAGGAGTCAGTCCTGTGAAGACATCATACGTAAAAACTGCATTGAAGGCGCACTGTGCTAAATTTGTGAGGGAAGCAGCTGAGAGGGCTGTGCAGGTGGCTGCTGGGGCAAGAGGGGATGCTCCTTCAACGTCGTCTGCAGCAACTGGTGAGGGACAGTTACGTTGATAGTAGAGAGGTTTGTAGGAGGAGCTGTGCTGGGTCTCTGTTGTGCGATTCAGACTAAGCCTGACAGTGGAAATGGAATCTTGCACATCATAGAACAATGGGAATCATGTTGCTGTCCTTACTAGCCACTACATCTATTTTACTTTGCTGATGAGTGTCAGACCACTCAATCAAGCCAGGTGCAGGAGTTGCTAACTGCTGCTTTCTTTTTCATATTAATGGTAGGGTTTCCTCAGCTCAGAGACTTGGCATCAAAAGGGCCTGCAGAAGCGTTCAACTTCTTGAAGTCTGAGGTAGCAAGGAATCCCAGCAACACAGGTAGCTGATAAGCTGATAGGGTGGTAGTAAGGAATCCCAGCAACACAGGTAGCTGATAGGGTGGTATTGAGGAATCCCAGCAACACAGGTAGTTGATAGGGTAGCTGTTAGAGTGGTAGTGAGGAATCCCAGCAACACAGTTAGCTGATAGGGTAGCTGATAGGGCGGTAGTGAGGAATCCCAGCAACACAGGTAGCTGATAGGGTAGCTGTTAGAGTGGTAGTGAGGAATCCCAGCAACACAGGTAGCTGATAGGTTAGCTGATAGGGCGGTAGTGAGGAATCCCAGCAACACAGGTAGCTGATAGGGTGGTATTGAGGAATCCCAGCAACACAGGTAGCTGATAGGGTAGCTGTTAGAGTGGTAGTGAGGAATCCCAGCAACACAGGTAGCTGATAGGGTAGCTGATAGGGCGGTAGTGAGGAATCCCAGCAACACAGGTAGCTGATAGGGTAGCTGTTAGAGTGGTAGTGAGGAATCCCAGCAACACAGGTAGCTGATAGGTTAGCTGATAGGGCGGTAGTGAGGAATCCCAGCAGCACAGGTAGCTGATAGGGTAGCTGTTAGGGTAGCTGTTAGAGTGGTAGTTGCTTAGACTGTTAGCTGCCAGGACTAGCGCTGGATAGAGGGTATCTCATGTTACCCCCCTGGTTTGTCATATGATCTTACTTCCTTGACATGGGCTGTCACATCTTGTCTCACTCCATCACTCCACCATCACACACCACACAATTGAGACTAAAATGATGCATGATACCTCACTCCATCACTCCACTATCACACATCACCTAATTAAGGTTGTAATGATCACTAAAGCCCTTCTCCGTCACTCTACTATCTTAAAACATGCGATTTAGACTGAAATTTCTACCTCCTGCAGGATACAAGTTCCTGTATGTTTTCTGCTTCATTTACTCATGGTTTTGCTTGAAATGCCATAACAGCTGCTTGGTTGTCCTGGGCTCAGCTGGCATCTCGCACCAAGAGGCACCAGATCGCCAGGGACCTCTTCAGGGCGGCGTATGAGTGCGCAGAGGAGGCAGAAAGGGTATGTCTGAGCTGTGCTACCTGCGTACTTAATGATATTTACATTTATGTTTAAGAATTTGGGCTCAAGGTAAAGCTCATAAGTCTTAAACCTCAATTGAGTGTCACGTAGTTGGTGAATGTCACTGTTCATGGCTCCAACTGACAGCATAATGTCACTGTTCATGACTCCAACTGACAGCCTAATGTCACTGTTCATGACTCCACCTGACAGCCTAATAATGTCACTGTTCATGGCTCCAACTGACAGCATAATGTCACTGTTCATGACTCCACCTGACAGCCTAATGTCACTGTTCATGGCTCCAACTGACAACCTAGTAATGTCACTTTTCATGGCTCCACCTGATAGCCTAAAGAACTAAGAATGTATCGATAGAGTCCTGATAGAGTGTACTGCTGGGCATGGTCCTAGAGCATGGGTCTTGCTGACAGGTCATTAAAATGGATGTTAATGAACCAATGCACAAGCTGAAGCTGCCCTCTCTCAACTGATTCAGTTAAACTTAAACTTGATGTAAGTTAGGTGTGGTCTCTCCACCATTTTCTTTAACCACTTTTTGCAGGAGGCTGTGGCAGCTGAAGCTGAGGCACAAGCAGCGGATCAGTTTTTGAGGGACCAGCTCTTCAGCTCTGTGCGCCCGGAGCACCGTCCCCTGAACCCCTTGCCTCTGCCCAACACCGCACGTGACAATGCCACTAGCAGCAGTCAAAGACCAGCTGGACCCTTCATGGGCTCAGGCTCTGTCCAGCCTGCCATCACTCCGGATGCAGGTTCAGTCACTCCTGAAGTAAAGCGCAGCGCTCCTCCCTTGAACAAGAAGTGGCAGCCTCCTGCACCTCCAGTCAGAAAGGATCTAGCAGGTGCTGCTGCCAGGACATGGCAGGCCCGCAGGCGCTGCATGCAGGTATGCGACTTCTTGACACACATGTGAAACACTCCATCATGTTATCCGAAAGGCCAAGCTCTTCAAGGGTTATGAGGCACCTTGAAGAAGGAGGTATCATCGTGTAAAGGATAAAGCAGCCGCACTTATGATCCAATAAGACACAACTGATGACAGCAGCATTGTGATATCTTCTTGTTATAGCTTATTAGAAACAATGAGATTGGTTGTCTTTCTGGCTTGATGACTACATGCTCCATGCAAATCATGCTTGATGACTACATGCTCCATGCAAATCATGCTTGATGACTACATGCTCCATGCAAATCATGCTTGATGACTACATGCTCCATGCAAATCATGCTTGATGACTACATGCTCCATGCAAATCATGCTTGATGACTACATGCTCCATGCAAATCATGCTTGATGACTACATGCTCCATGCAAATCATGCTTGATGACTACATGCTCCATGCAAATCATGCTTGATGACTATATGCTCCATGCAAATCAGGTGCTCTTCTTCTGGGCTCAGCATGAATGGTCTGTTGGGAACCAGGGCTCAGCGCGCCATCTCTGGCGAAGGGCTGCTGACCTGTCCTACAAGCATCCGGAGGGTGCAGGTGCTGGCGGGCATGCCCCTGTCATGCTGGCCTGGGTCAAAGCAGAATTTGAGAAGGACAATGTGGGCAATGCTCGTATCTTGTTAGCGGAGGCTCTGCGTCGTTCACCTGATGTACAACAGTTGTATGTTCTGGCTGGACAAGTGGAGCTGGTGGCTGGGAACCTAGGTAAAGGAAACCTTAGGGACATTTATTGAAGGAGTTTTGGCAGGCCCCTCAACACAATTTTAGATTACTACAGGGCCTGTCGCTGTCGCGCAACATGTGTTAGCATTATATGATGCTCATGTCCTCCATTATGTCAACCAAAAGTGTGCTACATTGTATCATATCTACTTTTCTGGCTCCTCCTATGTGCCCTCTCTCCTGACAGAGCTGGCTAAAGGTTTCTGCACTCAAGCCTTTGAGATGGATCGGACTGATGAGGAGTTGTACTTGATCTGGCCTAAAGTGCTCGCTGCCATGGGTCAACCTGGGAGAGCTGAGACATTGCTTGAGAGGGCTCTGGAGGTGCATCCCAAGAGCCTGCGTCTCCTATCTGCGTAAGTGCAAGATGGCATGAACTCTGCAGTGCAAACTTGATACAAATTTATGTGGGCCCCATTTCTATAGCAAAATAACATCAACATTAGCGAGAGCATTGTAAGAAAGAGTTGAGGTTCTATTGAAGATGCCTTGAACAGTACCTCAGTAATGTCTGCTCATTAAGACCATTATTTGCAGCATACTGCCCCTCCCCTACTTGCATCACAGTTTATCCGGATGATTTGCTTTTAGATGGACTCAATCATTACATCAAACCTTTGTATCAAGATCACCTGCTAGATGATCTCATGCAGCTTCCTAAACCTATATAGTAACTACTCAAAGAGGATCTCATGAAGCTTCCTAAACCTATATAATAACTACTCAAAGAGGATCTCATGCAGCTTTCTAGACCTATATAGTAACTACTCAAAGAGGATCTCATGCAGCTTCCTAAACCTATATAGTAACTACTCAAAGAGGATCTCATGCAGCTTCCTAAACCTATTTAGTAACTACTCAAAGAGGATCTCATGCAGCTTCCTAAACCTATATAGTAACTACTCAAAGAGGATCTCATGCAGCTTCCTAAACCTATTTAGTAACTACTCAAAGAGGATCTCATGCAGCTTCCTAAACCTATTTAGTAACTACTCAAAGAGGATCTCATGCTGCTCCTGTTGATTTGGTTCCAGGTATGCCTCCATCGCTGCAAAACAAGGGGAGTATGATGAAGCTAGGGAGCTCCATGAGCGAGCCTTAAGAATTGATCCTGTTGGGAAGTTGTCTCTACCGAACAGGTGTGAGAGGCCTGCCAGGCAGTCCTGATGGTTCCCCTGCTGTAATGTTCTACAAATCCTGTTCAGTGAAATGTAGTTCCATTGTTAAGATGACAACGTATTGGCTCCACACACCTAATTGGGAATTTTTTTCACCATTCTGGTTCCTGCTTTCTGTCCGCAATAGCTCTTTATGAAGTACCTTTACAGAGCATGGTTGAGAGGTAAAGCTGACATGCTATGCAGGGCTGCCTGGGCTGCTCTTGAGGTCGACCTTGATAATCTAGAAGCTGGTCAGAAGCTGGTTGAAGAGGGTATGTCTCGCTATCCCCTGGACCCGGGATGCCTGCTTGTCTTGGCTCGGATCCAGAGGTTGCTGGGAGACTACCAGGGAGCTTACAACGTGCTGGAGAGGATGTTCAAACAACAGGTACGGAGTCAAACTGTCAGTACTTGCATTCAGTGAGCTTACAACGTGCTGGAGAGGCTGTTCAAACAACAGGTAAGGAGTCAAACTGTCAGTACTTGCATTCAGTGAGCTTACAACGTGCTGGTGTGGGACGACTGCAGCGTCTGTCTCATGCTTGGAGTTTGATAGGATGCCACTAGTTAGGCCTTTGGCCTCTGTCATGTGTGTACATTAATCCCGATAACCCCAATTAGGTGCAAGCTCATTAGTGACCCAATTAGGTGCAAGCTCATTAGTGACCTAATTAGGTGCAAGCTCATTAGTGACCCATTTTGGTGCAAGCTCATTAGTGACCCAATGAGGTGCAAGCTCATTAGTGACCCAATTAGGTGCAAGCTCATTAGTGACCCAATTACGTGCAAGCTCATTAGTGACCTAATTAGCTGCAAGCTCATTAGTGACCTAATCGTGACGACAATATATATATATCACAGAGAAGCACGTCCAAAATTTGAGGTGCAATGTGAAGCTTGAACACCAGCATTGAAATCTTTGTAGAGGACAAGGCGTATCTGGACTCTCACGGTATTACTCAGTGCATATCGATTCACTGCAGTACTCTACTCACTAGATGTGAAGGATAGATTATTAATTAGACATGACATGTCGTACTCATGCACATGAGACAATCACATGTCATACCTGCATGACCTCATGCACATGAGACAATCACATGTCATACCTACATGACCTGGTTCACATGAGACCATCACATGTCGTACCTGCATGACCTGGTGCACATGAGACAATCGCATGTCGTACCTGCATGACCTGGTGCACATGAGACAATCACATGTCGTACCTACATGACCTCATGCACATGAGACAATCACATGTCATACCTGCATGACCTCATGCACATGAGACCATCACATGTCGTACCTGCATGACCTGGTGCACATGAGACAATCACATGTCGTACCTGCATGACCTGGTGCACATGAGACAATCACATGCCGTACCTGCATGACCTCATGCACATGAGACCATCACATGTCGTGCCTGCATGACCTGGTGCATGAAATGACAGTTCCTGGCGTCCTCATGTCCACCTCTATCATGGTTGTCATGCTTGTTTGCAGAAGCTGAAAGACAGCTTTGACATGGACATCATGATGGAGAGGGCGCTGCTATACCGTGCGCTGGGGGAGCGGGACCTGGCTCGGAGCTTGGAGGCTCACCTAAGGTCCATGCGGCGGTTGAAGGAGATGAAGCATGGTGGTCACAGCGGTTGGGAGGCCTGGAAGCGATTCTTTGAAGAGGCTCGCAGTCCTTCTAGAAGGTGTGATCATCTGATAGGGAAGGTGTGATCATCTGATAGGGAAGGTGTGATCACCTGATAGGGAAGGTGTGATCATCTGATAGGGAAGGTGTGATCATCTGATAGGGACATGCATACAAATTCTGTACATCCAGAAGGTGTGATCATCTGATAGGGACATGCATACGAATTCTGTACATCCAGAAGGTGTGATCATCTGACAGGGAAGGTGTGATCATCTGACAGGGAAGGTGTGATCATCTGATAGGGAAGGTGTGATCACCTGATAGGGAAGGTGTGATCATCTGATAGGGAAGGTGTGATCATCTGATAGGGACATGCATACGAATTCTGTACATTCAGAAGGTGTGATCATCTGAAAGGCACATGGATACGAATTCTGTACATCTTGAAGGTGTGATCATCTGATAGGGACATGCATACGAATGCTGTACATGCATTGAGGTACCATTGCTACAATGATTCAATATGACTGCTTGAGGTAGGTCTAACCAGCATTGAGTCTCTGTCTTACAAGTTATGTGCTCTTGTTTTGTTAGGGACTTGGCTGAGAAGGCACACTCTCGCAAAGTGGAGTTAGGTCTTTGGGAGAAAGCTGGCAGGCCCACCAAAATGCCTGGGACCCCGGCAGCGTGGCAGGTGCGACAGGAGCAGCTGAAGAGGCTTAGAGAGGAGGAAGAGCAACAGAGGAGGCAACAGGAGGAAGAGGAGGAGAGAAGGTTTGTAGAGTCACAGATGGAACGGCAGGGGCGGAGACAGAGCCCGAGTCGAAGAGGACATGCAGGCTTACATGCAGGTACTAGAGTAGGAGGGGCTCTGGCAGTCAGGGATTCAAGAGGAGATGATGTAGATGGAGAATTAGAAGCGGACATGATAGATTTTCTGCAGCGTTCAGATAACAATATCAGCGATGTAAATGATGAGGATTCCTAGGAGTTGTAAATTTCGCTGGAAGGTTTTGCAGCTAGTAAAACAATTTTGTTTTCCATCGATTGGGCATTCCTGTACTACCTGTTGGCTTGTCATGATTCAGTTTTTGTCAGCTTCTTGTTGACATACATGTACTCAGTTTTCTTGATGCAGTTTTCTCTGCTGTGCTTATTATTGCATTTGTTGGCCACCTCTGTTACAATAATGGCCTTGATTAAGCAGCCTTTATCATGAGTCCGCAGAATGTAACTAATTTGCAACATGATTCATCAGCAGATGAGTGACCAGAAAGTTCTCTGCACCTAGAGATATCTTATCTTTCGAAAGCTGTGCTCACAGGTTCATGAATAATGCCATGCAGCTTTGTTTAAGTTCACTGTGATGATAAGAACAACCCTCCAGCACAGCTACCACATCATAAGGGGGTGGTGCAAGAAACTGTAATCCAAAGTGATGGAATTCTATCAATAGAAGTTGAGGAGTCTTGGATGAGCGAAAACATACATTGTCAGCCCCAGTATCCTGCCCAATCTCTGGTCATTAATCCATCCCTGCTGTCATATTACTATGAGGGCTGCCCCATGCCGTTGTCACCGCTACATCCTTCTCCTGGGTAGCTGCTGACACGATACACTGTTCAGTACCTGCAACAACTGATCTATCGCCTGCTGCCTCACATCCAGCATCCTCATCGCTATCAACAGGGGCATCAGGACATATAAGCTGCAGTGCTAGGTGTGGGGAAGGGGTGGCAGAGGTAACCAAATGCCCATATTGCCCGGCTGCCTGCAATATGGAATGTGGGGTGGGATAGTTCACAATGGCAGATTGGCCTAGTAGAGGATGACAACCTGCTTGTAATGGAGGTTCTTCAACAGTAACAAGTGTTTCCTCAGGAGGGAGAGCACCGCTTCCTTTCTGACTCCGAAACAGTTGACTCCCTTTTTGCTGTAGGCGCTGGTCTGGTCTAGGAAGAGTGTCATCAGGCAGCCCAGCTGTTTGATGAGTAGATGCACTATTGCTGCTTCCCGCTTCCGAGGCATTCCTGTGAGGTTGTGGAATAGTCTTGGTAACAGAGAGACCCTCAAAACCCTCCCAGCCCAGGTCTTTACCCAGGATCTGCTGTAGTCTCTCCACACTTGGGCGGTAATGTGCAGTCAGGGCCGAAGCCACAGTGGGATGCATGACCAACCCATGGTAGTTGCCCTGCGGTTAGGAAGCAGAAAGGAAGCTATGGTCGCCTTTTTAACCGCGTACTGACAGGTCAAATTTCCCCCACGTGTCAGTACCAGCGTACGTCCTGCTAGAGACTATTGTAGACAGGAAGTACCTCAGCTGCAACAGACGAAGCAAGGACTAATCTTCGTAACCCATTATATCAGCAGGGAGCAATAGGCGTCATGTTCTGCTTACCTTCATGCCAGCATGTAGGGTCTGATAGGTGAAATGCTGGCTGTCAGCCCCCACAAAGTGCAGAACCTCCTTCACCACCAACTCTGTTTTGAGGATAAAGTCTGAGAAGTTCACCACCATGATGCTGATCAAGGAGGAGGGATCAGGGGTTGTATTAAATGCAATGATTGATTCTCTTTACGATACTCGATCAAGGAGGGGGGATCAGGGGTTGTATTAAATGCAATGATTGATTCACTTTACGATACTCTGATCAAGGAGGGGGGGTCAGGGGTTGTATTAAATGCAATGATTGATTCTCTTTACGATACTCTGATCAAGGAGGGGGTCAGGGGTTGTATTAAATGCAATGACTGATTCTCTTTACGATACTCTGATCACCTTAGAAGTGAGAATCAACAATTAAAAGGACATTCTCATTTTGAAGACTGTCCCCTCATTGAGAAAGCCTGTCTTGGCTTCTTCATGTGAGTTCATACTTAGTTGCATGTGTTTTTAAAGATACTGATATATGGGCATAATGTGTCCACTTACTTTTCAGGCGGGAAGTACTTGTAGTACTGCTCAATCAACGGAGCATACTCACCACACTGTATTGCAAAATAAGTTAAGATTGAGGTTAGCATGCTGGGTTTAGGGTTAAGGTGCATTTTGGTATCCTCCTGTAAGTAATAGTCCACAGCACAAGTTCTTTTGCAGCTTTTAACAACTAACAACTGACAAAAACAGAAACTACTTAACAGTCTGGAAGGATCATAGAGATGATGCTGACTCACCTTCATATGACTGTAAAGGTGGAAGTAAAAAAATTCTGGAAGGCTGTAAGGCAAGTCCTCCTCAACCTCTAATTTGTACAAGCTCTGCCAAGCACTGACTGCTTCATCTCTGACCTGAAGTGTGGGTTGAAAGTATGAACACAGGGCTCAGTAAGGCACAGATGGCCGGCTAAGAGCAGAGTTATTTCTATGTCCTTGAAAATGATGGGAGACTCTTACATCAAAACGTGGGTCGTCGAACATGGTCAAGTCATCTCCATTTATGTATGACAGTCGTCCTGGCCCCCCAGATGTTAAGGAAGCACCGAGACTTCTTTCATGCGTGAGCTCTTCTGTCAATGATTTCCAAGGGAGCTTGATACCCATATCCCTGAACATGATCTGCAACGCACAAAGTGTAGCAGAAGTACATGTAACAACAAGGATTTCAGCACTTGTCAAAATTCAGCTCTTAACTAGAAATGCAGCAAGACTACTTAAAACATCTCCCTCTTCTGCTTGGGACTGAAAGCAGTCTCATGGCATGTGGGCTGTGATGATCACATAACTTGAGATTTAACATACCATCTCTGCATTGAAAGCCATCCTACCTCTGCACTGAACAGACCCTGCACAGGGTTCCGCAGCATGACAATAATCTTGGCCTCTGGAGTCAACTTAGCCATGCGCTTTGCCACGTAGGGCAAACAGGCATGTACTGGGCAAGCATCGAAACACATCCACTGTAGTGAAACGAAGGTTGGATGAAATCAGTATCGACGTCATTAAAACTCGTAAGCACATCATGCATCTACTGTGAGCACATCATGCATCTACTGTGAGCACATCATGCAGTTCATGAGAGCACATCATGCATCTATTGTGAGCACAGCATGCAGTTTATGAGAGCACATCATGCATGTACTGTGAGCACATCATGCATATATTGTGAGCACAGCATGCAGTTCATGAGAGCACATCATGCATCTACTGTGAGCACATCATGCAGTTCATGAGAGCACATCATGCATCTATTGTGAGCACAGCATGCAGTTCATGAGAGCACATCATGCATCTACTGTGAGCACATCATGCATTTTATGAGAGCACATCATGCATCTACTGTGAGCACAGTATGCAGTTCATGAGAGCACATCATGCATCTCCTGTGAGCTGGCGCACCTTGCCAACCCCTAGCACTTTTTCAGCCCACCATTTGGAGATGAGTGTAGGGAAAAAGGTCCGATAGAGCCATCCCTGATGAGCGTGCTTAGGCCCCAGGACACCTACTCTAGTGAGGAAGATGAGGTGATGGTGGTGCAAGTGACGATCCCTACCTCGCCATGAACGCATTATAGGATAAGATAAAATGATGACAGCATGGTATGCCTCTGGCTATCTCTTTTGATATGATAAGGTAAAATGATGATAGCGTGGTATTGTTACTGAGCTCTGGGAACATGAACGGTCCTGAACCCCACAGAGATTTACATTTTAAATCATGAAATCATGCACATACTAAGAAGCACATCTGCATTTCAAGTGGTGATGACTGAAGCTCAAAATGCAAAATGCAATGCACATGAAGATTTCGGCCCACAATTTGATGAAGCAGTACCTATGCAACATGGCAGCGATGCAAAATGTGTCATAACCACCTTCAAAAAAGTGTGACTCTTTGCTGAGCGCTTCATGATACGGCAATCCTGCTGTTCCACTCAGAGCAGGATGTCGCTTCAAATGTTCCGCAAGAGAGGTAGTTCCACACTTCTGAGAATTATAAATTAAATGAGATTTGCCCAGAACAGGATATGATGGGAAGAAGATATATCAATCGAGGTGATCGCCTGTACTTGATGTAGCTACCAAGGATATTGGGATGAACATTCTGTATTGAAGGTGAGCATTCTCACCTGTAGGTTCTGGTTAATAACAGAAATGGTGTCATAATGAGCCTTACCTAGTCTAGTCTATCTGAGCTGGTCTTTAATCTAATCTATCTGAGCTCGTCTTTAGACTAGTCTATCTGAGCTGGTCTTTAATCTAATCTATCTGAGCTGGTCTTTAATCTAGTCTACCTTCGACAATCACCACAAATGGTGACCATTGACAAGATTGTGTTTCACATTATACATATTGCCAACCATCCATCCTCAGCGTTCTGATGATACCTACTGGGAACCCGACGATGTAGAAGGATGGCAGTCCAGTCCGAATAGGAAGCGTGAAGAGCCTTGTGAAAAAATTGATGCAGTAGCTGGCTTCGAAACCAATGCGTGTTGCTGTCCCACGGAAGTGGCCCATATGCAACCAGATCTGAGGGATAAATGGGCATGCCCAGTTCCTGTGTATGTGTTAAAAATATAAGAATCATGTATGCTGTATGCCTGAGCAGAAAGCACTGATTTCGAAGTCTGATATATTAGCTGTCCTGAACAATAACATCATTTTCTGAGTCAAGACAATTAAACAAACTTCTTAACCATTATCTGGATCTTCTAACCATAATCAAAGCAGAACGCACCGCCCTAATTTGCACAATCATTAGGTAGAACCATATTCTGTTGGGAAAAGAAGCAAAGTAACAACTACAATTGTTTTCAGCCTGTTCATTCTCTGTTTTTTTGGCCTGCTTACAGCTTTCTTGATAAGAGGCGTGAGGGGATGACAGTGAATGTGATGATCCAGGCCAAGAGGTGTGCAACTAGCCAGTAAAGGATCAGCACTGGCAATCCCACCAGGAGAAGCAAGAGGTTGTACAATAGCATGATCTGCTACTGCTAACGCAATTGTCCTGAACTCTAATGCACCTGTATACGTAATGGAAAGATCACTTTTCAATCAAAAACATTTCAGAAGAGCTTCACTGAAAACATTATTACAGTTCAAAATGTCGATTGTCGTTCCTATTTTAAAAGAGCCTGCATCTTACTTCCGGTGCTTTCAAAGATACGAATGAGGGTCCTGCTAGGACGATCTCGTTTGTAAAAAGATGCTTGCTTATTAACCTTCCGTGAGATCCAACCCACACGGTAGGAGGCTTGTGATCAATTCCTTTTACCGAAATGTTTGATCATTCTTCTGGGATAGATCTGCTGAGCACACGTTCGTAATCCATGATGTCGAACGAACGCACGTTTAAACTTTAACTTCCACCTACAACTACTTGACGAGGCCATCATTTCAGAGAAAATTGACAGCTTTCTCATCATGATTAACGTATATTTTGATAACCGACATATGAAAGTTCCTGTGTTCAGTTCCAGCTATTTGACTGCATGTTGCATTACACGTACCATGCAACTGATCACTGAGCCAGGTGGATGACAGAATGCCGTTGCAGCAGGTTCTGAAGCTGTTGCCTATCAATCTTAATCTCCTCCTTGCCCTGAGACGTAACGACCTGTGAAATACCAACGACGACTCAATTATTTAAAAGGCTCCAATAACATATTCAAATCGTTGTGAGTACCTGTTCTGAGCATAATGCTTTTGATTTGAATGATGTGAATCCTGGCAGTATACGTTTAACCAGTTCGCTAATTTTATCAGCATACATCGTGTTCATTGACACTTGTCCTCAGAGGTTGCTTGAAGTAATCATTTGAGCATTGTCATTTCGACCCTGTTCAAAATCATTTGGGACAATGTGCATTTCAACAAAAATAATGAAGGCAGTGAGATTAGGAACATGATCTTATTGACAAACAAACTTCAAGATGTCGTAACCTATCCGATTCGGGATTACACAAACAATAATGGATGTTCTTGTAAGATTTACATCATCATCATAGCTCCTCAATGCCTGATCAGCAGCCTGTGAGCACAAGTCTGAGGGCTGTTGAAGATGAGCAAGGCTACCGAAGCTCAGCTTGCGGACAGCTCAGCAGTTGCCAATAATTCTGCTGTTGAGATAGCAGACACACAGGCATTACATAATGCCAAGAGTACTGATGAGTCAGCAGCTGATGACAAGGTGATTCCAGCTCCCACTGCTGATTCAGGAAAGGGTTTGAATGCTGCTGAGTCATTAGAGGAGCTCCAACAGGTTGCATCAATCCTTCTGGAGTTCGAGAGAGAAGCAGAGAAGTTACTTGAGAGGACCAGGCAGTGTGCTGACAGTACTGACTGCTGTAACGGTGGAGGCCAAGAGGGAAGAGTAATACCAGCTGATGACCCTGTCGACGGAAGGGCTCATAATCACAATGTATCCATAGAGGGCGGTGTAGGCGTGGTAGGAGTGGATGATGATGTGAACACTCAGCCTCTTTGTCCAGGAGGGCTAGTGGAGGCTCCCTCAGAACCTCACAGGACTTCAGTGCTCCTCTCCTCCGCTGGTGTGAATCAGCAGGCCCAAGTGAATCAGCAGGCCCAAGCGCATTATGAGGCTCTTGATTCAGCAGCCTCAGACCCCTCACATCTCTGCAACCATAGAGATCACACTCAGAGCCGGATGATGCCGGAGCATGCTGAACTAATGGACATGCTGAGTCAGCATACTACACTCTTCTCATTATCTCCAGGGAGTCACAGCAAGACATGGTTGCGGCAGTTTGCTGACTCAGCATGTCCATTACCTGATGTGGTGGATCCTGCCACAGCTGACTCAGCACATCCATTACCTGATGTAGTACTGGCGGATCCTGCCACAACGCACGATGCAGACAGTAGAGCACAGTCTTTGACATTTGACGATCAAATCCGTTATGAAGCCTCTACATCAGTAGCAGCAGCAGCAGCAGCAGCAGTTCACCCGAGAGGGGAGAGCAGAATCAGAAGAGAGGGTGGGTCATGTGAAGTTTGTGCTGCAAGTGGAACTATAGGAACAATGGTGATTCCTGAAGCAGAGCTCATCAGTAATATCAGTTGTCTGCAGAATCCTTTGGAACAGCCTGATGGAAGGCCTCTAGCAGCTGCTACACAGGAGCATCGCAAGAACATCACCCTGGAGTCCAAAAGGAGTGGCCAAGGATGCTGCCTCTCAGAAGCAAAGGCTGCTACTGCCTTCCAAAGATTCTCCGATAACCAGTCAGCTAACGAAGTGCCGGGCGTTGCTGCTGCTGCTGCTGCTGCTGCTGTACATCAGACTACCAGTTATGTGGAAACCTTGATGGCAGGGATCAGCGGTGGTGAGAGCAGTGGCATCACATACAGTGTGGAAAGTACAAGTTGTTCTTCACACAGCGGTGGCGATAGCGGTGATGCTATGGCACATCAGCACCCTACTACATCTCCTATTTTCTTTTCATGTCAGCAGCCGGCTGGGGCGCTGTATAGGGGTGACGGCTCTAACAGTATGGCAGCGGAGGGCAGCCGGGTTGATGAACATCATCATCCCATAAAACAAAATAGTCGTGACACCTGGTGGATGGTCCCAAATGATGGTACTACTAGAAGGAGCACTTCATTGCCACAGCCTGATCAGCCTGAGGGCATCAGCTGCCACATGCAACAACAGCCTGATCAGCCTGAGGGCATCAGCTGCGACATGCAAGAACAGCCTGATCAGCCTGAGGGCATCAGCTGCCACATGCAACAGGAGGACCCAACAGCCACAGGCGGTCATCAATATGAGTCAGCTGCCAACTTCAACAATAACACAGCATCAAAGGGTCGTAGCACCAGTGGTCACTTGCCTACAACTGAGCCTATCAATGTACCTAGTTGCGCGGCAGCTGCTGCTTCCGCACCTATTGCTGCTGCTGCACCAGCTGCTGTGGAATATGATGCGATGTTTTGCAGCAGGGCTGCTGCCGCTTCCTCGTCACTGATGGTAGAGGAAGCGTTTCCTATAGAGGGTCAGCAGCATCTACATCCATACCCGCAGCAGCCGCAGCCGCAGCAGCAGCAGCAGCAGCAGGCGGACGCCTGTCTAGGTATAATGATGGCATCAGCCTCCACCAATCTCCACCAAGGGGAAGCAGCAGCAGAAGTGACAGCAGCAGGAACTATGAAAGCAGTAGGTGTAGTTACAGGCCGTACTGACAACCAAGCTGTCAGGCAACATCATCATCACGCAGTGTCATCTCTGATGGCAAGCCCCCCTGGTTTAGCTGGTCAGCCTAGTAGTCTGGATGACGCAGAGGCTGTGGCGCTAGTGGCAAAGGCAGCAAGGAAGGAGCAGAACAGGGCCTCTGCTAGGTAGGGTTTAGGGTACAGGTAGGTCTCTCTGCTGCTAGGTACTAGGGCTCTCTCTGCTGCTAGGTAGGGTTTAGGGTACAGGTAGGTCTCTCTGCTGCTAGGTACTAGGGCTCTCTCTGCTGCTAGGTAGGGTTTAGGGTACAGGTAGGTCTCTCTGCTGCTAGGTACTAGGGCTCTCTCTGCTGCTAGGTAGGGCTCTCTCTGCCTTCAATGTTTTGAATGGAGGTTAGTTAGTGTTAGTTCACTTTTCAAAGTGCAGGGTCACTTTGATTCATGGTTCCTTTTCACAATGCGGCAGGCGTTCACGGGCCAAGAGAGAGGCAGAACTGAAGGAAGCTACAAAGCAGCTGGCAGATGCTCGGAAAAGCATCAAAGGAATGAAACTTCAGGTGATGTGACAAATTATAGCCCATTGGGAGGTCGTCAGTTAAATAATGTATTGTATTTAAGCCACCAGGGCCTTGAAGGACCTTAGAGAGTGGTCTTTTTAAGGCCTTGTCCTGACTCTGTAACTGTGCATGATGGTCCAGAGTGAGAAGTCATAATGAGGAAGAGTTTGTATTCCATTATGAGTTTACATCATCACTGTAGCAGTTGCCAACATCCCCGCTAGGAGGTGTTTACATCATCACTGTAGCAGTTGCCAACATCCCCGCTAGGAGGTGTTTAGGATCACGTAAACAAGCGCAGTTTGGTTGCATTTACTGACGTGAATATGTCATGCAGTCATAGCTGCATGATGATCCACATAATCTCTTGCAGCCCACCAAGCTGCATGATGATCCACATAATCTCTTGCAGCCCACCAAGCTGCATGATCCACATAATCTCTTGCAGCCCACCAAGCTGCATGATGATCCACATAATCTCTTGCAGCCCACCAAGCTGCATGATCCACATAATCTCTTGCAGCCCACCAAGCTGCATGATCCACATAATCTCTTGCAGCCCACCAAGCTGCATGATCCACACGTTCCTTGTGCACATGAGAATTGGAGTAGTTGTCACTAGAATGAATTCACAGCCCAATAATCATTGCTTTCGCAGTCCCACACTCCATGCCAGCACTTTTCTGTATTTTTAATCATCTAGCCAGTAGTTTGAATGATGAGACACAAAAGCAGAAGGTAGTTACAAGATCATCAAGATCTGATTACTGATCCGATACCTCTGCAGCTCATGTTGCATCCTTATGATAATGCTGATCTAAGAACTAGCAGTGATGTACATGATGATGTACTGCTGGATGGCAGGTGGTTACATGGCATCGGATGTTCACCAGAGAGGCCAGGCTTAGGACAGAACTCAAGAGGCTGCTGCGTGCTGTGTGGAGGGAGGAGGAAGCTGCTGGTAGGTAGTGTGAGTGAAAGTGTGGACTTTGGTGGAGGAGTAGGCTGGTAGGTAATGTGCAGTCCCTGTAATGACTACTCCTGTTCTAAGCAAGGATACTAGTAAGGACCCAAGGTAACTAATAAGAAACTGCACACTACTGTCTGTTGTGGCCTGCCACTGACACTGGTAATAAACAGGTCATTATAGTTATTAAAGAGTGATGCCGAGTGCCCATAGATTTTTCGGGGCACTGAACTCTGCTGCCTTTGGTTAATAAATGATCCAAGATCAGCTGTGCAGCAGTGCATACCATAATGTGCTTATTACCACTGTGCTAGTGTGTGTCTTTAGTGATTTTTAGTGATGCCTTTTTTTGCATACCCTATTCATTTTGAAAAGTGTTTTCAGCTCAAGTGGAATGATGAACTTTTAGTTAGGGAGTGGTCGTTATTGTTTCTATTACATCTGCAGTAGTGCTGTTTATGTGTTCTTGCTACCACCTGATGGAATGTTCCTCATCACTTCTTAACATCCTGAATGAGACCAGAAATGAGAAAGTGTTTGTTGCTGAATGAGACCGGCTATGAGAATACTTTCTTGATGTCTAATTCATCTTGGCCTTCAGGAAATGATGCTGATACAGTGGTCCAGGGTTTAGAGCTTGGGGTATTGAACATAAATGCCATTCTCCAGCCAGTTTCTACTTTGGAGGGTAAAGCAGCAGCAGCAGCAGCAGCAGCAGTCACTGCTCCCTTGCAAAACACCTTTCTAGTCCCTGCAGCACCTTTCACAGCAGATAAAGCTCACTGCAATCATGAGCAATACAGCGCCGCCATTATGGCCAAGCAGCCAACCCCTTCTAGAGAGAACTTGTTCATACATCAGTGGTCAGATGACGCCCAACAGAATCAAGCTTTCCACGAATCCCAAAAGCAGCAGCATCAGGTCCTTCCTGCCATGGCCAGCATTGTGAGACAGGATGCAGGTCAACCGCTGCAACCACCCGCTGCTGACGCCACTACAGAACTGCTAGTATATAGGAATGTCGCACCCTTGTCATCAGGATCAAGCATTATGACCCCTCACAACCCCTTCATGTGCCCACCACCACCTAGCAGTACATATAATGCTGCTGGAACAGCTGCTGTCGCCGTAATTTCAACGCAGTTCACTTCACCATCAGATCAGCAAAACAGTCCATTCCTTGCCCCCCGCCATATGTCCCTAGTCTCTAATAAAGGAGTCACAACAGACACCTGTTCAGGCTCTCCATCCATGATAGCTGCTGCAGCAGCCACAGCACCTTCTGCTCATCATCCCTCTTATTGTTTGCAGCAGTCTCTAGAAACCTCTAGGGGCAGCCACAAGAAACGTGCCTCATCCTCATCCATCATGATGCCAC
This sequence comes from Chlamydomonas eustigma, assembly GCA_002335675.1. Taxonomy (NCBI): domain Eukaryota; kingdom Viridiplantae; phylum Chlorophyta; class Chlorophyceae; order Chlamydomonadales; family Chlamydomonadaceae; genus Chlamydomonas; species Chlamydomonas eustigma. The sequence goes on from BEGY01000021.1 coordinate 262,214, forward strand.
CTGCGGCTGGTGGAGGCGGCAGCTACTACAAGCAAGGCAGCGGCACCCCGGTAACCAGACGCAAGCTCACACCTCATATGCAGCAGCAACAGCCTCATCATGCGAACAAACCAATCACACTAGTATTCCCACCAACAGCAGCAGCAGCAGCAGCAGTTCCGGTCAATACTACATTATCCTCACATCAGCTGCTGCCTCCTCCTCAGCATCAGAGCCTGGCAGTAGTAGTAGAGGGGACTTTGGCTGCAAGCAGTAGCCTTCTACATGATCAACAGCATCAAGCAGACTGCCGTGTTCAGGTACCTGCTGCTGCTTATCAGACAGCAGGATCAAGTGTGGGTTGCTGCTTGGACCCTTCTTCTGCTGCTTCAGGAGAAGCTGTCGCTGCTGCAGTTGCTAGTCTCCAAATCCTTCAAGCACAGCAGCAGCAGAGCATTCTGGAGGCTGCTGGGCAGAGCATGATGATGGCTGCGCTTCAGTCCTTGCAGCAGCAGCAGCAGCAGCAAGGCATCCAACTGCCTCCGCTCGTCAACACGACCGCACTTGCAAGTACAGCATCCACGACGATGCTAGAAGATAGCAGTACTAAGAGCTGCAGCCTACTAGCGGCAGCAGCACCTATTACAATGGAGGAAGCATCTTCTGATATGACCCTCCTGGACACAATTCTACTGTCTCTACAAAGCCATATATTGCATGGACAGGATAAACTCTCCGAAGGAAGTACGTGGGATAATGTACATAAAGAAGCAGGCAGTACTGAGGACCTGAATGCTGCAGCAGCAGGCAGTACATGGATTAATTTTCCAGCTGCAGGCGGTACTGTAGACATGAATGCTGCAGGCCAGGAAGGCACTAAGTTACAACTGCCTCCCTCCATGACCAGCATTGGCTCCGGAGCTGACGGCAGCATAAGGATGGCCTTGGAAGAATCTGATGAGGAGCAGCCAACTTCAGTAGGGGGAGCAGCACCGGGGGGTGCAGGAATAGATGAAACCATTGCTCTTGTAGATGAGTGTCAGCTGATGAGCCATGGCCACAGTAGAGGTAATCAGATGAAATATGCTGTTGTGCAAGAGAGTACGGCTCAACAAGGTAGAAGCTGCCTGGAAGCAGCTTCTGATGCTGCTGTGCTTATTGGAGGAAGAGGAAGCTCTGAGCATGTACTACAGCACATTATTGGCACTGCTACACCTCCGCCTGACAGCTGGCAACAAAAGTTGTCACAGTCGCTGATTTCATCTGAGTCAGCTTCTGCCCTAGCTGCTTCTTTGGGATGCTTTGGAAATCAGGTGGGTGATACTCTGCTGCATAATGCCTTTCACTGCCCGGCGGTTGCTACATCAGTTGTCAGTGGAGATTTGCCAGAGATTGCACCACTGGATGTGCTTGGCTGCACTTTCCATCTTTCAGATATGTACAATCATGGAGATAGATAGGCAGCGTCGGTTTGTACCCGTGGTAAGTAGCTCTCTTGTTTACTGCAAAGGTTTCTAAAGTTGACAGCGTGCTTGTTTACATTCATAGGCGGTTGAAATTGCTAATTTAGGATTGAGATGGGATACTTCGACATCTATTTGATATGACTATGTTTACATAGAAAAGAACATCGACAAAGCAGAACGAACAATGTTGACACCCACACATGAAGATAAATTTTCAGAATAAATAATGAAACACGACTCAAACCGGCAAGGACAGTAACGGTCTTCCAGAGGTATGGAGACATGCGAATTTGTGCTCCGGAACTGACAGAGCAGCTTCTGCAAAAGGTACCCATTGTGAGGCACAGCTGAAACTCTCAACGCCCATACCTGCACCAAGAGAAGATGGTCAGCTGGTCGTAGAGTTGGACAGAAAAATGTCCTGGGAGACTCGTCCTCGGACAAATTTCATCTCAAAAGTCTTACCACTGCTGAGCCCTCTCAAAAGTTGAATCACTCTCAACACGAAGAACATGTCCTGCGGAAAGCTAGTAATACCTCCTCTCTTGATTGGAGAATTTGAGTCAAAGGGATCCACCTACATGATATCACTTGAATTAGTAGTACAGCTTCCATGTAGCTCCAAGGTCTTGGAATATTGCTTTGAAGATAAAGAGAGCATTAGAGAGGAGATTATGGACCAAAGAAAAGTCAAGGAACACAAGCTAGGCTATGCTTGCATACTAAATGCCAGGAACACATAAACAAGGCCTGATAACTCCAGACTCCTTAACCCTTATTACCTTGCCCCGAGTATCGAACATCCCGTAAGCCATTTCTGTCTTTGTAGCTGGATCAGCGTCAGCTACAATACCTAGTTGAGACAAACAGCTGCAGATTTCCTCCTCCTTACCCCTTTCAGTCACGAGAGAAGTATCAATCAAAGTACTTAAAAGCTTGAATTAAGAAAAAGTCAACAAACACAAACAAGGTGATCATATGGTTATAGATTTACTCAGCATCACAAATGTTATTAAGCAAACGATTGGATGCAACTTACAACATGCACTGCTCACTTGTGTAAGGCTAGCACAAGACGTGCAAAACCTATCCGTTGCCAATCTGGGAGCTGTTTACTTTGGCCATAGTCTAACAGACCAATCCTGCCTCCTTTTCCAACCAAAATGTTCCCTGGGTGCCCATCAGCCTGAAACAACCCTTCCCCCAGGATCATGCGCCCATACGCCTGAGACAACCTGCACTTCATTATACCAGCGGCATTAGCGGCATGTGCCTCAGATACCCAGAGGTTCAATGAGTGGTGCTGGTTACAAGATTTCACTCTGAGCGTTTAAACTGTTTCTTAAAGGAGTGTAGTGAGGGAAATTTTATGTTAAGGCCATGTCAACATGTACAACATGCAGCATATCCCCTTTCCTTCCATGTCCATCCATGTTGAGCTAAGACAATGCTTTAACTGGCAGGGCAATTCCTGTTGAATAACATCATATTGTGTCATGCATGATTTCAGAACACTTCAGCCTGCTGGTAGGTCTGGAAGGTCTCATCACAGCAAGGCAATCTGATGGCATATGTGAGTGTGCTGCATGCCACAGGAGCACGTGCAATGCACTAAAAGCTAATAAAATAATCATTGATATTCTGACCATGAGACCCACAACATCACCTCCTGAGAATAAGCTTTTTCCCCATTTCCCTCTTGGTCTTTGACAATAGCTTCATCTGCCTCCCTAATTCTGTAAGAGGAGTGCCCTCCAGGAAGGTCATAACTAACAGTTTCCTAGCAGTGTCAGAGAATCACATATTTGAACTAGACTTATCAGAATCGATAATCAGAGTCGTGGGCAGAGGCATCTTGATCATACAGAGAATGTTTGAGTTGACACAGTAGAACGCTAAAATCTGGCAAAACGATATCAATTTTTCTGCCTACTTAAAGCATACCAACCTGAGAGTTAGTCATTATGCACAGAGCAAGGAAGAAAGCGAAGAAGCAAGCGACCAGCATTTTTAACTTTTGTCTAATCTCTAATGCAATACCTGGTGACTAACCCAGGGATACTACGATCTAGTGTCTAAAGCTATACCTGGTGACTAACCCAGGGATACTACGAGGCACTTGGACATGATCCGACAGATCAGAGAGGTGCATGGAGATAGCATCCATGACCCGGGCCTCACGCGTAAAGTCAAACTGCAGTGATCAGACAGCAATAATGGCACAATTAATAATGGTACAATTAGGGACAATACTTGACATCCTTATTACTCCATGCAACATCAGGAGGAATGCATGAGTCCAACTAGTCCAACAGTATCTGCTGTTAACACTAGAGCGCTGCTAATGAGGACACTACATGCCATATGCGACAGTCATTATATTCACGAGAACGCCTACGGCATTGCTTGCAGATCATATGATGTGTCCGTCTGTATGACACTTCCCTGTCTACTGTGTATCTAGTGCATGCATGCCTTCTACTTCATGCGCACTGCCTACCTTCTGGCAATCATCTGAAGCATGAACTTACGTACCTCTAGCTTTATCTGCTTGCTCAGTTCATCCACAGCTGACACCATGTCAAACTTGATCTCTGTCTTGCTCAAGTAATATGCCAGTGCTCTGACGTTAGATAGGTCACGGGCCATCACCTCTTGTGCATTTGGGTACTGAACCTGTATCATCAAATCAGGTGGTTGTGACTCTGATAAGTGGGTGTTATCATACTGAATGACAACGACTGAGTACTGTCTGGTGATCCCTTGGGACGATTCCATGATTCAGGTTTTATCTGTCAATCTTATTAAGCAGTACCATATTTGATGTCATCCCTCCAATGAGTTCCAATCTTACCTTGACAGCGACAATGCCATCTTGGGGCACCTCCTGCATGGCTGCAGCATGCTTTAACGCAGTTTGGGCAGATGGTGTAACTATTGAAGGAGCTGATGAAGAGCTGATTGTGGTTTCACAGCCTCTAATATTCGAGACACAATCTTGAGAGGAGGCGAGAACCTTCTGGATGACTGAGGGCTGGAGGTACGACGATGATGCCAAGAGAGGAACCTGGAGCCTCTGACCAGGGATCAGCCTGTCAAGTTTAATGCCTGTGATAGGCGCAAGGGCATACACAGCAGTTAGGTCACTTGTCATGACAGCATGGAAGTATATCAATGGGGAGGTCTCATCTCATTTCATGATAGCATGGAGGTATATCAATTAGGTCTTGTATCATGCTATGATGGCATGGAAGAATATCAATTGCAATGTCTTGTTTCATGCAGTAATGATTGCATGGAAGAACATCCATAGGAATGTCTAGTCTCATTCTACTCATTCATTTATAGCATGAAAGAACAAAACAAGAAACTATTGAATAAAGAGCAGGACAGCAGTTGCAGCCTCATGGCGCAAGAGGATCAGCAGACAGGGAAGGAATAATCTGAATTGAAGTAGAGCATAGCGTAATCTGTGAGTAATCAAAATGGCTCAATAATATTGATAGATGTTTAGGACACTTTGGATCTCTTCCCACTTCTGATCTTTCTGATACGTCAGCCAGCACCTGGTCTTTCATCTCCCTTTGTTCACTCATGATTACGTTGTCCACATGTCTCCCCATTTTTTGAATCAGCACTCAGGATGTCACTCAATGCTCTCTCGCCTTTGTTCCTTACTACATGTCCTGGCTCAACACACGGATCTCTCGCCTTTGTTCCTTACTACATGTCCTGGCTCAACTCACAGATCTCTCACCTTTATTTAGCTGCTGTAACTCCCTAAGGCTGATACCAAACAGATTGCAAATATCCCAAGCATCTTCCCCTTCACCCACACCATGCTCATCACAGTTCAAGGCAGCTTTCCGCCCACCAGCAGCAGACCTAAGCTCCTGCTTCGTGTACCTCCTCAGCTTGGCTTTGTGTACCTAGTGGATACAATACAGTGGGAACAACACTCGGACAGATTAGACAGATTTCAACCACCACCTTACACACTGGATAACGTAGAATGCGGCACACAAACATTGCACCTTTCAGGGCATTACTGAATGTAGATTGTTTAGGGTTTAGGTGTTCAGGTAAGTTGGTAAGATTCCTGCGTCCAGGCTAGCCCATTCAAAGTTTAACAAAGATATCATATTCTCAAGGATAAAATGCATCCAAGAACCAGAACAGAACCCGGACCTGGGCTATGGATGCGGATCCTAGAGGCTTATCAAGGTCAATCCACTCAAACACATCTGAGACATCTGATAACCCAAGCTCTCTGCAGATGATTCCCTCAACAGCTTCTTTTGACATAGGAGGCACCTGCCGGACATGATAGACATGAGCTTATTGTGGGACCTTCTTATCAAGCAGCTGGTTGAGTAGCCTTGGTGTGTGGCATGCTCAGAAGCTCCCTCTTATCCTTATCAATTCAAAAAATGCATGTGTACCAGCAACATGCCTAAATCTCTTCACATTGTCGCCACAGAGTAATCAGTTATATTTATGTACGAGAGCATTCAGAATGTCATAAGAAGGATGATTAAATGAACACAGAAATGATTTGAATTTGTGGAAAGACTCCAACAAAGAAGTTAATGAGAAGCTGTTCACCTGGTCGCATAGAAGAGACAATTTCTTGCACACAGCTTCAGGCACAAAATCAGCCCTGCTCCCAATGAACTGACCAGCCTTCAACATGTGGAGTGCAAGGAAGACTTCACCATGTGGAGTGCAAGGAAGACTTCATAAATTTATTGGTAATAGACTGAAGTAATAAGCAAAGTACAGTATTGAGATTTTACTTCAGCATAGGTTGTTTAAGATGTCAGCACTCTGGAACAATATTACTGACCCTAGACATGCATTCTAATGTGATGTTTCTGAGAGAAACTTAAAATAGTCTGTAACAAAATGATATGTGATGAGAATTGTGGGCATCAACTGTCCCTTTCTGATGCTTTTATTGTGTGTGTGTGTGTGGCGGCACTGACCTTGAGGTAAAACCCTCTGAGACCTATGCAGAGTTTATGCATTTGCTCCCCAGCATAAGCATGTTGATTGTCCCACATAACCTTAATGTCTTCAGTGCTGCCCCCAGCAGCCTTGAGTCCTGCCTCTCTGGCTTGAGTGAGTTTGTACGAGAGATATATTCCCAAAGACTGACGCCAGAAATCAATTGTGCGCATAATTTGATTTGTATCTCTTGAGCTGTCATGGTTAGTCACGTCAGCACACATCTTAAAGGTGAGGAAGTAGGTACCTGAGTTACAGTTACAGTTGGTCACCTACTTCATGTCTACCCAAACTCAAGGAGCAGTGTGCTCCAATGACATACGTGGAAGTGTCTTCTTTGGATAGATACACTGCCTCGAGTCCATAAAATGGGTTCTGGAGCATTTTACGACAAGTCCCATTCCAATTTCCCAAATTTACGCGACATCAAACTCATAATTTATGTTGATAACATGAATTATAGCTGCTTTGCAGCTGTCATGCAGTCGACTGATGGAACTACCTATCTCATGTAATTGCAGTATAATGGGTTAAATCTTTGAGATGTCAGAGCTTGTGCGTAAGAGCAGGTGTCCAAAACTTCTGTCCAGTCCTCTTGCCAGTGGAACAGATGTTAGCTCTGTTGATGCCTCCTCTAAAGCTAATGCTATCGAAGATATGGTACCACCAGCTACATCTCAAACACATCAGGAGAGGACTCCCCTGGGCTTAGCTCCAATTCTAGCGAAACGGCTTGAAGCCGTAGCTCAGAAGCAGGCGCTCGAATCTAACTCGCATGAGGTATATTAATTCATTAACAATTCCCTGTCAAAATCGTTCTACCTGATTCCATTCATCTCACAGACGTCCTCAACTGGCAGCGCTAAGATGTCAACATTTTCTGGCCTTGACATGCCTTCGATCTTGAGATCGATCGAGGGCAGACAGATGGCCAAGGTCCCGCTCATCGGCTCATCAAACTTGTCACAGGTACGACTTCAGCTCTAACTATTTGTTCCCCACCCTGTTTCTGAACTGGAGCATATTGTTGCTCAAGCAGGTCATCACAAGAGACCAGAGCTCCCCTACTGCAACTAAAAATGCAGCCCAACACAACTTCGACTTGGCCAAGATCCAGGTATCATGGCATGAACATGCATGGTCCTCTCCTAAAATACAGGCATGTTGCTTACGACCTCATCACACACTTTGGCGCAGGTGGATAATGATCTGAACTCATTAAGAGGGGATGCAGAGGCTGCACTGAATAGAATGGGAAGAGCACCAGACACAATTGAGCTTAGGGAACAAATCAGCAGGTTGGGATCATGAACATAGTTCATGCTCCTGTTTTATAACAGTTTTTAAAAACACTATTGATTGGATCAATGCCTTGATAGCCTGTATGTCCAGCTATTAGCATGGATGTTACTCAACTGTATTTTGAAGATGCAGTATTTGTAGAACCCACCTGTTGTGAAGCCCTCCATGCTTTTTCTCTTTAGGATGTTAGAGCTGGTGGATGAGAGTCTTGAGAGTACCACTGAGGATTTCAGGCTGAGCATCACTGACATCATTGAGTGCATTGAGGTATGAGGCATCGTCTAATAGTACCATACACTGTAACTTGCTGTGTTCAAATCTGGCTATGATCTACCAGCCCTCCATGTTCATTCTTAAAAAACCTGTCTCCTCCTTAACTGAACAGGAGGACCGAGCGCAAGTATCCGACCGCATTGTCAGAGCGCTGTACACGCGCCTGTTGTTCATCCTGACAAGATGTAGCAGGCTGCTGATCACAGAGCAGAAAGACATGTTTGCAGCTGAACCACGGACCCAGCGGTTTGGGGGTGCTTCTCAGAGGAGTGAGTAATGAGATGGTTGTGCTGTACTTCTCAGAGGAGTGAGTTATGAGATGGTTGTGCTGTACTTCTAAGAGGAGTGAGTAATGACATGGTTGTGTTGTACTTCTAAGAGGAGTGAGTAATGAGATGGTTGTGTTGTACTTCTCAGAGGAGTGAGTAATGAGATGGTTGTGCTGTACTTCTAAGAGGAGTGAGTAATGAGATGGTTGTGCTGTACTTCTAAGAGGAGTGAGTAATGAGATGGTTGTGCTGTACTTCTAAGAGGAGTGAGTAATGACATGATTGTGCTGTACCTCTAAGAGGAGTGAGTAATGAGATGGTTGTGCTGTACTTCTAAGAGGAGTGAGTAATGACATGGTTGTGCTGTACTTCTAAGAGGAGTGAGTGATGACATGGTTGTGCTGTACTTCTAAGAGGAGTGAGGAATGACATGGTTGTGTTGTACTTCTAAGAGGAGTGAGTAACGAGATTGTT
>BEGY01000021.1:271014-310697 GCA_002335675.1 Chlamydomonas eustigma
AGTAATGAGATGGTTGTGCTGTACTTCTAAGAGGAGTGAGTAATGACATGGTTGTGCTGTACCTCTAAGAGGAGTGAGTAATGAGATGGTTGTGCTGTACTTCTAAGAGGAGTGAGTAATGACATGGTTGTGCTGTACTTCTAAGAGGAGTGAGGAATGACATGATTGTTCTGTAGCTTCAAAATGACTTAAATTGTTCAAATGGAAGCCAGGCTTCTTGTGAGAGAAGGGGGGCAGAGAGGATGTTGAAACAGAGAATGTACTGCAGAATGTATGTATTAATGTCTCAGAGGCTCTTCCACTAGCCTTGCCCTCCCTGCTGCCTTGCCGTCCCTGCTGCTCTTTCATTAGCCTTGCCCTCCCTGCTGCTTAAACAAACTTATTTGTGCAGTCTTGCTTCGCTGCCATGACTTTTGAATTGCTGTTGAGAATGTACTTCTCTGCATTGGATGAATGCAGACATTTTGAACACCTCCAAGCTGCCCGCGACCCTTGAGGACGATGAGGATCAAGTCTGTAGGACTCAGACAATGCCAATCAAGTGAGTTCAAGTACTACCAGCATTTCAAGGCAAGTTGCATATCTTTGATGATAATAATGATCATGAGCAATGTCAACCATTTGGAAAAGTCTAATGAATCATTGTCTCCATATTGTCTGCTTTTTTGAATGAGATATTTAACCACACTTCCACATCAGTTCTTAGGCAGAGTTAAGTATTTTGATATGCAAGTTATACAATTCAGTTAGATCAGTTGTGGATGACTACTTAACATTGTTTGCCATTTACTCTGGCGGAGGGACACTTGGTGACCTCTTGGCCTTTCACCTCTTGTCACCTGGATGTGACTCACTAGTCTCAAACATATCCCATGTGCTGTCTATCAGGATGTCTCAAGAGATAGCTAAGAGGCTCCAGAACCATCTGACCTCTGCCAGCCCTCAAAATAACTCAATTGGGAAAGAGCTTCCCCAGATGAAGGAGTATACATCCCAACATGGACTCTCACCTGCAGGTTAGAGGACACTACACTGTTTGAAGGCATGAGCTTGAAGGCTCTGTCATAAGATGTCTACTCCATGAAACTTATGTTCCAAGACTGTCGTGACACGTCTAGTCCATGAGTGTCATGAAATGGCGTTTCCATAACTGTCATGACACGTCTAGTCCATGTCGAGACCTGGACTAGCCTCAAGACATTCAACTTTGTAGCCCATAACATGCTGACCAACTCCTTGCCTCACTATTTTAACATGCTGAGAGGTGATTGCATGCAGCATTAATGTACATCTCGTACCTCAGAGCAAATAGCTGTACATCTCGTACCTCAGAGCATATAGCTACTCTGCCTGTTAAGCTGACAATCAATGTGATAAGCAGACAGTGAATCTCTAGGGAGATCTCTCCTCTGGAGTTGTGCCCATGTACTGCTGAGTTGTGCCCATGTACTGCTGAGTTGTACCCATGTACTGCTCTACTTTTCCTTCTCGTATGCTTCGTAGCAGTTCTTTTGGTAAACACTGAAAACGTGTGTAAGACCATGATGTGATTTGATCTTTGTACTGTGTAGAGAGTTTTCTAGCTGGGTGTGATGACAAGGGTGGCAAGGGCAGCCCCTCTTTCTCCCCATCTCCCATACCTAGTGGACTGCTGTCTTCAGCCAATGGAACCATGATCCAAGTTCGCCCCTTTGAAAGAAGGTCATATGTGGCCTCCGAGACCAATTTGTCAATGGAGCTCCTTGATAACTATCAGCAAGCCCCGCAGCCCTCATCTGGAGGCTTGTCCCCCCCTGCCACAGCAGCCATGCTTCCTGCTCTCTCTCCCTCGGCGGTCAGCGCTCTGGCAGCCACGTCGTTTGGGATGCTGGATCAAACGTCAGGCTCTAGTATTGTGATACATTCTGCCAATGGAAGTGTGACTAGTAGCCCTGATGGGAAGAAGAAGGGCAAGGGCATGTTCCACAAGCTGAAGAAGACTGTTAAAGAGGTCATGAACTCCTTCAAGAAAACGGTGTGTAAACGATATCATGACAACAGGATTGGCAATGTGAGGTTGAAAATGCAACTTAGGTAGCGTAGCCTTTGAGCACTCATTGGCAAATGGTTGCTGTATCATTGGATTCTCTTCCTGGTTTCGAGTTTTGTTTGCAGTTGACCATTATATAAATCCTCAATCTCAATATTGTGGATACTGATAAACAGGTGTGAATCCACTGTTCAAACCTCCATCTGGATATTGTGTAACTCTAGTATCTGCTTATATGCCTTGTTATTCTCTGCCAGGTCACTACCGCCAGTGGCTCCCTTGGAAGCCGCTCCCCAATCCAATCCTCTCACTCCCAGCACATGCCTGGCAGTGCCAGCACCTCTCCTACTGTGCCTCAAAGGTCTGGAACAGCCCTTGTCAGCCCTCCTAGCCACACCCTCAGTACTGCTGCATCCACTTTCGCAGCGTCACCCATGCAGTCAGGCACTTTGAGTGGTCGCGGGAGCATCCTTCGCACCAGTGTGATCCGTACCAGCGCTAACAGGGAACAGCCTGCCCAAGCTTCTACCTCTGGCGGGAGGCCACAACGAGTGGTATCACCAGCTAATGCTGAAATAGAGAGTAGCTTCTCAGATCGCCCGACAGCTGACACAACAATCTCTTACAAAAGTAAACAAGGTGTCCGATTCGCACTCCCTAATCCCGCTGAGGATCTCCCAGTGTCAACTGCAGTAGAGAGCGAACGCCCCTCCTTGTCTTTCTCTCCAGACCTGCTATTGAGCAAGGCAGGCCCACCCTCAGGACGGATATCAGGGGTTCGAACCTCCATGCCCGGTAGCTTCTCTCACTCATTTATCACTGCTGCTGCTGCTGCTGCAACGCCCACCGCTCGATTGTCTCTCTCTGGACGGCCACTCTCCCCACGTACTGCTCTCACAGCACGCAAAACCTCTCCGGATGGAGTTAGGGTTCCAGAGCACTCCCAGTCCCCACTTCAACGTGCGGGGTATGCTGACATTTACATGTCCCAAAATGAAGGCATGGGGTACCCAAGCTCTAATCCTGATGCAGCCTCTGGGGCAGTGAGTGCCTTTCCAGCTCGTCGTGCCTTCATGAGGCAGACCAGTGAGAAGTCACCCGCCAAGGAGCTTGTAGCCAAGAGGAGCAGCAGGGGGCGAGTCAGGAAGCAGACCAGTGCGGTAGGTTCTTGCTACTCAATACTCAATTTCTCCTGAAGGCATCCTAGTGGGATGTGGATTCTGTGTCTTCCATCTTTCATAGAAGACTCAGAATTGATAATATGTAGCATAATCGTAATGTTGGGATGACAACCAAGCATATTAGATTCTTACTCACAACTTGGCGCGTACTGTATGATTGTCCTTCAAAGAAGACACAGAACTGTTACTATGTAGCATAATCGTAATACTGGGATCACAACCAAGCATATTAGATTCTTACTCACAACTTGGCGCGTACTGTATGATTGTCCTTCAAAGAAGACACAGAACTGTTACTATGTAGCATAATCGTAATACTGGGATCACAACCAAGCATATTAGATTCTTACTCACAACTTGGCGCGTACTGTATGATTGTCCTTCAAAGAAGACACAGAACTGTTACTATGTAGCATAATCGTAATACTGGGATCACAACCAAGCATATTAGATTCTTACTCACAACTTGGCACGTGCTGTATGATTGTCTGACCTGAAAATCTTAGTTGCCTTCATAACAACAGCTCTTCTATGCTGAAGGTGAACCTGAGGAGTTCTGTGGGGCAAATGCGATCATCCCAATCTGTCACGTATGGTCATTACAAGGAAGAAAGACTGGCAGAGGAGGTTGTGGATGAGGGTATGGATGATGGACTCATGGTAGCTGTAGATGATGGTCAGTTTGGATTTGTGAACAACGATCTGATGGAGACGTGGCAGCCCTATGAAGAGGTAAGGGATAAAATGTATGGGTTTCGGAATGCAAACCCTTGATTTAAATACATTTACTTGGTCATGTATCAGCCCTGCATACTTTCTCTGGCTTATATGCTCGTTTGATTATTACGATCTTGCCTTTGCATAGCTTCTCATCATGTTTGTGACATTACCCACTTCCTCACTTTCTATGGGTCTCAATACTATCTGTAGGAGGATGTGGAGCCAGAGGTTCTGGATGTGGTGTGCCGTGTTTGTGAGGAGGCATGGGCATCAGATCGCCTGGAGGAGCACAATGAGCTCTGTATGCTGCTGCAGCAAGTGAGCGCTACATGTGTCATGTCCTGAGCTGTATAGAGCCACATGTGTCATGTCCTGGGCTGTAAAGAGCCACATGAATGTATAATAAGATTTTTTATATTTATACAACATGATTATTTAAGAAAATTATTTAATTTAAAGTTGCTCTGATCAATCTTATCACATGCTCTCCGCTTAGTAATGCGAGTACAATTAAGTGGCCTCGCTTGCTACTGCAACATTCGTAGTATTTTTTATGTGGTTTTAAGGTAATCACTCTATTGAGACATTGGATGCTTATTCATTAGTAGTAACAAAACAGAAGTATCCTTTGATGCAAAATATGGTTAATACCTCGCTGTACAATTCTTTGCTCACATTCTAAGGTTGGTCTGGGCATGCCTGTGGATGCTCACCTCACCACCCTGGCTAATGTGATTGAGGAGCAACTGGAGATGGGGGATCTAGGCTTTGCACTTGGAAGGGACATAACCCGTCTCATCCGCCTGGCAAGAGATGCCTCTGCACTTCAGGTGTGTAAGTAGACATGGCCCTGTGGAAGGGTGGAGATTTGTATGGTTGCGTAGATAATTTAATTTCTACATTGGCTTCTTGAGCACTCATTCCGATTGCATGCTTCTGGAATGTCAGTGACACTTTTTGATGAAGAAATCTGTGCTAAATCATATTCTCAAACACCGCTACTGCCTCTTCTTAATTCTGTCTCTCCCTATGCTATCACCTCTCCTAAATGATCTCTCGCCCAACGCAACTACCTCTTCTCAATGCTCTGTCACCCAACGCTACTGCCTCTTCTCCATGCAGCCTGATGGCTCCCAAGTACCAATGCAGCGATGCAACAACATTCTTTCAAAACTGCTCGCTATGGTGGACCCAGCCATATCAAACCGACTGAGTAATGTCACTCTCACTTACGCCAGGCGGATTGCCAGGCTGGTAAAAGAGAAGGTAAGTAAAATGCTGCTCTAGCTGATAAAGCTGGCTGAGTGCATGTCCTAGTGATTATTAAAGGTAGCGTTTATGTCCTCAGTTCCTCTTGAAATCTTAACACCCATTTCCTCCTGTATCATGACATGGACATGGCCTCCTTCCTTTCACAGCTGACGTTCCTGTCAGAGCCGTTGGGTGGAAAGCTGTCGCGGGTCTCAGAGCGTGGAGGCAGCGGCTCCAGCACTCCAGCCAGCATGCCTGGCATGTCCATCGACGAATTCCTCATCATTAAGCCCATCAGCAGAGGAGCCTTTGGCAGAGTCTACCTAGCCAGGAAGAAAGCTACTGGTGACCTCTTTGCCATCAAGGTAAGTGCCCCCATGAGCTCCCATGCATGTTGCATGTTCCCCCATGGCGTTATGTTCATGAGGCTAACTACATAGCAGTTACAACATCAATTGCAATTTGGTAATTACCCGTATGGCATGCATTTGGTTGGTGAGTGGCTCAGAGAGTGATGGCCATCCCTGGCTTGCAGGTTATGAAAAAGAAGGACTTGATACGTAAGAACATGGTTGAGAGTGTCAATAATGAGAGGAACATCCTGGCATTGGCTAATAACCCTTTTGTAGTGCGCTTCTACTACAGCTTCACCTCACGAGAGAACTTATACATTGTCATGGAATATCTGAATGGAGGGGACTGCTTCAGGTAAAGTTTGAGGTTGCCTTAGCTGTCAGGTCACGTCCAGCTGGGCGAGCTCGCGATGTACAATTGTTATGCTCTAGAGCCTTTGAGCTTAGGTAATAGGTAATGAAGAGAAGGCACTTCAGGTCATCAGGAAAGATAATAAACAAAATAGCTCAGTGTATTCTTCAGTACGTGATTGTCTAATTCATATGTCCCAAGTTGTCAGGCTGTTGAAAGTCTCTGATGCCTTAAGCTTACAATGGCTAAGCTGACTCAATTTTATTCTTCTGAGTTCAGCCTCCTGAAACAGTTTGGTGGATTGGATGAGGATGTGGCCCGCCAATATGTTGCTGAGACTGTGTTGGCATTAGAGTACTGCCATACCCAGGTGGGTGCCAAGGGTCATGAACACTCTAACTTCCCTCAAAGATCCTCTACACTAAGGATCCTTTGCCTGGTAAAACTTTTGCCCAGAAAATTCTTTGCCCTGTATATTCTTTGTCTAAATAGATCCTCTACCAATATGATCCTTTGTACAGTAGATCCTCTATCCAGAAGATCCTTTGCCTAGTAGATCTTGATTGCATACCTCTCCAAACTCAGGGCATATGATCCTTTGTACAGTAGATCCTCTATCCAGAAGATCCTTTGCCTAGTAGATCTTGATTGCATACCTCTCCAAACTTAGGGCATCATCCATAGAGACATGAAGCCGGACAACATGCTCATCTCTAAAGACGGTCATGTGAAGTTGACAGACTTTGGACTGTCGTGCATCGGAGTCATTGATCAAACAGACAGGGCGGAGGGGAGCGGTGGAGGGAGTAATGGGGGGGGCATGGATGTGGATCGACAGGACAGCTACACCATGTCCATTGCTGGTGGCCGTCTGAACCTAGAGGATGAGCTCCAGGTGGGTGGTCCTGGATAAGGGTGCTGTAAGAGTCCACACCAACACATGTTGCACACAAGTAGGATGCTTTAAGGCTTAATTTCTTGTTTTGTATATGAATGCAGTTGTGAAAGGCTTGACCCTTGAATTCTTGTTTTGTAGGTAGAGCTATCACAACGAAGTCATGATCCCACCACAACTACTCCTGCACCTCCAGTGTAAGTGCTTCTGCATGTGATATTACTCCTGCACCTCCTGTGTAAGTGCTTCTGTGTGTGATATTACTCCTGCACCTCCTGTGTAAGTGCTTCTGTATGTGATATTACTCCATTTCTTGCTGACTAGTGCTTCTGTATGTGATATTACTCCATTTCTTGCTAACTAGTGCTTCTGCATGTGATATTACTCCATTTCTTGCTAACTAGTGCTTCTGTATGTGATATTACTCCATTTCTTGCTAACTAGTGCTTCTGCATGTGATATTACTCCATTTCTTGCTGACTAGTGCTTTTGTATGTGATATTACTCCATTTCTTGCTAACTAGTGCTTCTGTATGTGATATTACTCCATTTCTTGCTAACTAGTGCTTCTGCATGTGATATTACTCCATTTCTTGCTGACTAGTGCTTCTGTATGTGATATTACTCCATTTCTTGCTGACTAGTGCTTCTGTATGTGATATTACTCCATTTCTTGCTAACTAGTGCTTCTGCATGTGATATTACTCCATTTCTTGCTAACTAGTGCTTCTGTATGTGATATTACTCCATTTCTTGCTAACTAGTGCTTCTGTATGTGATATTACTCCATTTCTTGCTAACTAGCAGGGCGGGGGGCCATCATACTATCGTACTGAAATCCTTTTGCATTGACATATCGTCAGCTGCATGCTACTTGTTCTTTTGCAAAAAAGAGTTTAATTACCGTTTGCTCTACAAGGTGTAATGTTTTACATGTTATGAAACAAGGTGTAATGTTATATATGTTATGAAATAGGACCCGACATGCTACAACCCTGGATGGATCTGAGGACCGAGGCAGCAGGAGAGTCAGCAAGGAGGTCACTGTGGCTCAGCAGGTGCTCAGCAACACTATGGACTGTAAGATAAGCAGCTCCTGTAGCGTGTCTGCACTTCTGCCTCATGTACTGCCTGGATCTACAGCGCCTGTAGTACCATCGTCGCCCTCCCTGACCAGCAGCAGTGTGAACAACAGCGGTTCCAATGCCATACGTCCTCACTCAACCCAACCTTATGGCAGCCCTGGCCATGCAAGCGCTTCTGCAGCAGCAGCGCTCCTGGTTGCAAGGGCTACGGCACCTGCAGGTTCCGGAGCCAGCAGCATCTCATATGTTCAGTCAGGCTCTGGGTACTCGTCAGGTCCTAGCGCTGGACGCATCGGCAGCATTGTGGAGGAAGTGGACAGACCGAGTGCGTTAGACCGCGGTAGTGACCCCACTCAGGTCTTGCATGCAAGTGGAAGCAATTATGGCCACGAGAGCAATTTCTCTGCAGTTGCACGCGGCAGGCTGGTTGCTCCTGATCATGAGGCTGGAAGGGCTGTAGGTACTCCGGACTACTTGGCTCCGGAGCTGCTATTGGGCACAGGGCATGGCCCTGAGGTGGATTGGTGGGCTCTTGGAGTCATCTTGTTCGAATTTGTAGTGGGTGAGAAATAAGTAGAGGAAGGTTAAGAACTTCCTGGACGAAACAGACCCCTTTCTATCCTACAATTTCAACGCACATGTTTTAAGAATTGGTTCATTTACAACATTTATCTCTCTCCTGCGCGGTTGATAATTGTGAGGTGGAGCATTACTTGCTTCGCTCGCAAAGCAACACATGCTGAGCCCTTTGCTGCTCTATGCTTCGTACTGTCTTGCATGATGTAATGCTCTTGAGGAGAAGGTTTAGTCTCTTACCAGAACCTTAACCCAATAATACCAACTTGACCTGTTGCAGGCATACCTCCCTTCAATGCTGACTCTCCGGAGGAGATATTTGAAAATATCCTGGACCGCCGAATTGCATGGCCTGACCCTGAGGATGACGACATGTCAGAAGAGTGCAGGGACTTGATTGAGAAGCTTTT
Source organism: Chlamydomonas eustigma (assembly GCA_002335675.1). Classification (NCBI taxonomy): domain Eukaryota; kingdom Viridiplantae; phylum Chlorophyta; class Chlorophyceae; order Chlamydomonadales; family Chlamydomonadaceae; genus Chlamydomonas; species Chlamydomonas eustigma. The sequence continues at coordinate 279,867 of BEGY01000021.1, forward strand.
AATCTCTGACAAGGACAAGAGACTCGGACACAGAGGAGCAGGTTAGTAAACCTGCTGAGTTTGTGTTTGAAATGTCAGCAAAATTCTTGTTCAGGAGCGCAAGGAATGTAAGGCACACATTCTTGAATGAAAGCAGCATGTTGCTTCTTCAACTAGCATCCTCTTGATCTGTTCTGGGCAATGTTGTGTATGATAAATGAGAGAAACTGAAGACGTGAGGTTCTCTACACCAAACCTCTTGTGAGGTATTGAAATGGCATCACATCACCTTAGGGAGTCTTTCAGGGAAGTAGACCACCATAACAATTTATTTATATGTCATGTTGCGGCTGGTAAAGCTTGCTGAGATTGAGTGAAGAATAGCAGTCAGTCGTACTTCTTTATTTGATCCTCATGCTTATCATTGTTCTTCACGCAGGTGAGATCAAGATGCATCCTTGGTTCAAAGATGTTGACTGGTCTAATCTTGCTAGGTCTAAAGCAGCCTTCATCCCAAAGCTAGACAACGAGCTTGACACCAGCTTCTTCCAGAGCAAGAAGCCCGTTTCTGCCAAGGTGTGCTGTATGCTTGTAAAATATGTCAGAAATTTCAGGTTCCTAAACCTACGCTCAAAAAATTGTCTCTAATATGGTTTCGAGCCGGCTTTTACTCACTTCGTAAACCCCCTACCTTCCTTTCACTTGCTAAAAGCTCTGTGGGCGATATTTTATTCTATGTATGTTTGACAGTCCATGGCAGAGGATCTGGATCAAGTGAGACCTCGGACCATAGATGCTATTCGTGGAAGGTTAGAGAAAGCGGACCCAACGATGGCAAGGTCCAGCAGCCCTGCCAGCCGTATCAGCTCTAACGGAGTGGTACGTGAATCATGTTTCATTTTCAGGACTTAGGTACTTTATTGACAGCCATCTCTTCGGAATGTGAAATAATATGTACTGTATGATTGCTCATTCAGGTCAAACGTTCAGCGTTAAGTTGTGCTTTTCTCGGGTTCAGTGCTTCTACATATGTTCTTAGCAAAAGAGGTTTAAATCTTGTCAGGACACCAGTGATCACACTTCCCATTCCTAGATCTCTTCATTACAATGAGCCCTCACTCCTTATAGGGCACCAGTCATCACACTACCCACTCCTAGATCTCTTCATAACTAGGAGTCCTCACTCTTATAGGGCACCAGTGGTCACACTTCCAGCTTCTATATCTCTTCATAACACTGAGTCCTCACTTTTTATAGGGCACCAGTGGTCACACTTCCAGCTCCTTGGATGCTCACCACGATGTTGTGGGGGGGCCCTGCCTAGAGTCAGGTGCTGTCACGTCTGACGTCGTGGACCGTGGCAGCAGTGGCCGTACCAGCCGACTTGGAGTAGTGTCAACTACAGGCGTGGAAGCTGTCCATGCCACAAGAGAAGAAGCAGTGGAAGCAGCGGGAGGTCTACCACATCTAATACCGCCACCGCTGTCCTTGAACCCTGAAGATCAGCAACAACAATCATTCCGCCGCATCTCGGGCCCAGTCTCCCCTCTCTTGCCTGGTAGTCCTGTCAGTCCCTCTAGCCCTGCCAGTCCAAGCACGCTGAGACGCAGTCATGCTAACTCCCCACTCTCCATCGTTGGAGAGGGGTTAGGAAGCGGATTCAGCAGTCCCGCTCGGGGAATCCCACACCCTGGCAGTAGCGGGCTGGGTAGCCCCTCTCACTCTCACAGTGGAAATGGGACCACAGGGTTTGGATCACCAGGCAACACACAGCGCCGCTCCCTATTGCTCACCAACTCTAATGCCCCCAGCCCGTCTCGCATGTCTCTCAAGAACAGAGGAGACAGGCCTGCAAGTGCTGAGGGTGAACAGCAGTTAGTAGCAGTTAGTGACGTTCAACAGACCTCAGCACCAGAAGAGGCTGTTCCAGTATCCACAAGTGCATTTGCAACTGTGGAGAGTGAATTGGGGCGTGGCATTAGTGACAGCAGTGGGAGTGGTAGCAGTAGTCCTCAAAATGAGGCAGAAGCTGAGAATTCCATGGATAAGTCAGGGGGGACGGTTGCAGAGGACCCTTGGCGCAACTTTGCTTATACAGACTTTCCTGCGCTTGCTATGGTGAGGTGATGCAGAGACAAGTTGTTTGTTGATGAGATGGTCAAGCTGTGCTTGCTATGGTGAGATGATGCCTGAAGAGACATGTTGTTTGTTGATGAGATGGTCAAGCTGTGCTTGCTATGGTGAGATGATGCAGAGACATGTTATTTGTTGATGAGATGGCCAAGCTACTCCAATCCATATGGATTTAGATGCTGGGCATTATGAATGCTGGCATGCCCTGTTGTACATGCAATGATGCAGATGGTGTGCACCGCTGTTCCAGTTTGGAAATATTGAAATCTAATGTTATGACAGAGCTGAGAGCGCAGTTCAGTGTGTCTGTTAACAAAAGCTGTTGTGTCAATCTGCGGAACACCCAGGCCAACTATGAAAAAGTTGAGCAGTTCAAGCTCCAGGACCAAGGGAAGCAAGGCTGTTCTAGCAGTGTGTCCCCCACAGTTTCAGGAGGAGCCAGGGCAGGTGCCAGGCGAGCATCCACTTTCCTAGCAGCGCCCAGCCTCCTCAGCAGCCTAGCACGCCCCCCCTCAGGTCAAGGTGGACACAGCTCCCCCTTCCAAGTTGGGGGGGGTTCAACTCGGACCTCTGCGTCTGGCAGCTCTGTCACTTGCCCTACAGGCTTTGCCACAGGTCCTGGGGCAGGCCTTTCTCACTCTGAGATAGGTATCATGGAGTTCTCCAGGGGCATGCTCCTTCCTCAAGACAGTGCCTGCTTGATTAGGCAAGTGCAGCATAACAGCAGCGAGAGCAACAGCAGCAACACATCCCGCCAAGCAAGCTTGGGTGGCCCGTCCTCGCTTCCTGGGGGCGGGGGGAGCAGCAGTGGAAGCGGCACCGCTATCCCCCGGGCCCTACGACACCAGGGAAGCAGCGGCAACTCCCGTAATCAGCAGCACCATCTTGCCAGGATGACTATAGACTATCCACCAGTTGAGGGATTCTTCAGTAATGACTTCGCTTCAACCTCGGTCAAGGGTGTTGATGTGGGAAATACAAGCCATGTGCAGAGGGGATCTGGATCTGGATCAAAACCAGGTTCCAGGCCAGAGTCAACATCTGGTACCGCACGAGCACTGTTTGATGCAGGTCGGGGTAGTGGTGTAGGGCATTTGCCTCATGGAGGGGGTGGTAGCCGCTCAAGTACTACAGCTGTAGATCTTGGGAGGGGCAGTGGTAGTGGTGTAGGGCATTTGCCTCATGGAGGGGGTGGTAGCCGCTCAAGTACTACAGCTGTAGATCTTGGGAGGGGCAGTGGTAGTGGTGTAGGGCATTTGCCTCATGGAGGGGGTGGTAGCCGCTCAAGTACTACAGCTGTGTTAAATCCACCTTCTCAGATATTTCATGAGAGCAACAGAGCCTTCAACAACAATTCAGGATTCGGGCGGATAAGCGGAGGTGCTACTTCTGCTGCCTTTGAAGCGGGCACCTCCCCTCAAAATGAACTCCGAACCACCAGCATTCCAGATGTTTTAAGAAACCAGCTCCAGGCACGGCTGCTGGAGCAGATGTCTGTTACTAGCAGTACAACTAGCAGTACAGAACAGGCCATATCTATGAACCAGCTGCTGAGAAAGCCCTCCAGCATGCTCACTGAGTCAAGTGGTATCTCATTGCTAGGGGTTCATGGCCATAATCCGCAACCTGGCAGCGCTTTGTCAATGCTGATCGCAGGCAATTATGGTGCCAGTGGTTGTAACAACAGCGGAGGAGCGGTGTACAGCAGGAGCAGCGGTAGGTCAGCTGTGAGCAGGGACAGTAGTGTGCAGGACTTGCGGCACAGCAGTACAACCTCAGATCTTGATCTGTCTCCTACTGCTGCAGGGCTGCTGGTGAGCATCATGCTTGTTTTGGTTTAGGTTTTAAGCTGAGTTAGGTTATAGGCTAAGGTTGCATCAGTGCATGCACTGGAGCAGTATCTATAGTTTTTCCAAGTGTACTGGTTCGATTACAATCGCTCCTTGTCAAGCTTATTTTCACATCTGACAGCATAGACGCTGTGGCACAATCTTTCTTGAAGTGTGAATTGTGCACTAAGTAGTGCATGATTACAACATCAGGATCGTATTGTGCTGAATGCCGTGCAGTTCTGATATGGCTAGTTCATCCTTTACAGTCTTGAAGTCCTCTTGCCTCTGTCCAAGTACAGGTTGCTGATCGTAATGGCATCCTCAAGCGTCGCCGCACTGTGGCAAACTTGCAAACTCAGCATGTATCCTTAAGCGGGCAGGCGCATTCTGTGGGTGGCAGTGGGCATACAAGTCCCTTGATGCTACTTCAGGAACAGTCGGTACACAAGCAGCAGCAAGAGCAGCAAGGGACCATGCTGCTTGGGAAACGCCCAAGCTTCAACCCAACTGCCAACCTTGAGGCCCTAGTACGACATTTCTCACCTCGGAGGAGTGTGACCACGCTAAATGGTAGGACGGTGCCAGGCTCTCCAATGTCACCCTCCCGCCTTATGTCTAGTAATAACCGGCAATCTCATCAGCTTGGAGTTATGGGATCTGGGCATTCCCTGTCAATGCAATTACCCAAAGTATTAGAGCCTACATCATCTGAAGCATATGGTGCTCCACCTCAGCCTAAGCGATCTTTGGATGGGATGTTTAGAGCAGAGGATCAGACGAGGCCTTCTATCCCAGAGCATGACAATGAGGGGATCAGCGCAGCATCACAATCGGTGATCACGATGGGCAGTGCAGACTCAGATGAGGATAATAGCTGATGCTGTTCCTGCTGCTGAGGACACTAATCAGAATACTGTGGTTCTAACGTAAGAACTTATTAAGTAAAAATCTTAGACGGCTCCAGGTTTAGCCTCCTGATGAAAAATTACTTTTAGCACCAAGTTTTATCTAAACGATTTATTTTAGGGGCTTTAGTACGTAACTGTTCAGAATGGCACTGTATTGTACTTCTAAGGTTCGTTCCATATTGAATTACGACGGTCATTTGATCGAACATGAATTACTGTACTAAGCTGCTTGCTGTATCAGTCATGATGTATAAGTCATTGGACACTACAATAATGGGTCCTGACGTGTTGGTGGGTAGATCATAGAACCGCAAGTATAATTAAATCGACGACATACATGCCCGGCACGCGGAAATCTGTATCTACTTCTATGGCACTCGTTCAGGAAGAGCATGAATACTTATAAGATTTGTTTGTTTAGGGTGCTTTCTTTTTGCATGGATTGATGTGTACTCAAGGGAATTGCTGCAGAAAGATGAAAAATGCAACAAATGCGTAAAGAGTATAGGCGGTATTAATCTTTGGAGATAGCCTGTCGGATCAAGGTCTGTTTGTATAAATAGGAATCCACTCAATATGATAAATTCTGATCACGGGCAGCTGGACAATAGCTCAATTTGAAGGCTTACCAAATGGACGTTGGAGCTTCGACAACAAAACAACGCCGTCGGCATCGCTTGGGTGCAAAAAGGCAATGATGTAAATGATGAAGAATGTACTGGGATGCAATTGATAAACTTCAAAATTGCTGACAGCTGTGTACATTCTATCTGCATGACGATATACTAACCATCAAGGTGAGGCCCACTTTCTATCAAAATAATTTGATTCATATGTAGATTTTATTAATGATTTGATCATTTTGATGACTCCCTTTTTGTAACAGCCAATACCTCGGAAAGCAGCAATGTTCTGTCGGAGATGCTACTATCAATAACTTCAGTATTGGTGTAACAATTGTAAGTACAGAGAAGTGTCTGAATGGCGATGTTAGCCAATAAGAGCTTGCATTATGATTTGCGCTGCTTCTCTGGCTGAGCAGATATGTAATCTTTGAAGTTGACGATGTTCCTCATCTCTTTACACAAGTGGCTCAAAGTGCGTGAACGCAGAGATTCTACAGAATGTAAAAATGTTAAACCACTGCGGTAAGTTACCTATTAATCGCATGTTGTGCATACAATTTATTAAAAGCCTGACCAAGAAATAGGAAAATATTTTACTAGGAATGCTCATAACTTTCACAATGTGAAGGCAGGGTCTTTATATGTGGCATTTAATCTACTTGATCCGCTCGGATAGCTCGGGTCTCTGCTCATCTATGTTGTCTGCTTATTAGGTATGAATTATGATGCTACTGCCAGTTGACAAAATGAAATCAATGATCACTGTCGTAGGAATAGTAATTGAGGTTATTGCTAGCAGCAGTTTGTACACTGCAAGCATGAGTAATTTCAATTAATTGGATTTTGTCAATACGTAATCACTGTAGTACTGCAGGAATAGGGAGCATCCTACTGCAGCTGGGCACCGTCTCTTATTAGCGTCTTAGGTAGCCACAACCCCCCAGTCACATGGACTCCTCATGAAGTAGCAGATGATTGCCTAATGTAATGTGCTAGAGAGGCAGCAGAGGTTGCAAAAACAAAAGAAAGTGGCGGATAATTAACCATATTTCTCATTTATGTGCAAATAAGGTCGTTTTGGCAACATTCCATATGTCTTTATTAAAGCATGGGGCTCGTCACTCAACCCTACTAATACAGATTTCATCTTAGTAGAAGGAAGGTCGTATTGATTCTTGTTTTCCACAACAGGCGGGTCTTCTATTTCGTAGAGAGGCTAGAGTGGCATAAGTAATGCTGCAAGGGTTAATCAGTAACTCATATCTGACATCAGCGTTACGCTTAATGCATAATCAGGCAACGCGAAGACTACAGATTCCTACAACTCAGCAATCATGTGCAACATTCTATCAGTCGTCCTAGTAAGACTCCAAGATCATGCGCATATTGCATTTACATGCAGTGCGGCATGCCTAACTGTCTCGTGTACCGATCCTTGAGATGCCGTCGTCTGTGTGAAGATTTAACTACATTTTCCATTACATTATCTCCATTGGCTATACAACCAATATCACAAGACACGCTTCATTTCTCTCTCCCTCTTCCATTCCCTCACAGAAGGCTCATTTGAACAAGATGTTGCATCGTTTCTTTTGCGATACCCTGCCTCCTCAAGTGCACCTAATCATGCTACCTCTTTGCCATCTTACCTTACTGCAAGTCCTTACCACGCTTGGACAACCCCTCCAACCCTTATTTCGTCCATTCAACAAACATGCCCTATCCTTACACACCGTTTCAACTCCCCTCTAACTTATCCTCTCCCTAGCTTATTGGAAACAGTAGAAACAGATATCTCTATGACCATTTCCTCATCTTTTTCAAACACATACTTCTCACAATATCAGGCAGACTCTCTCTTTGGGGCTTCTTTTAATGCTTACTCAACACCATGGACAGGACACTCCTTTGTACACCCTACCTTCACTATTCCTGCTATTACTAAGGCTATACAATGGGCACTTACCTCCTTAAAATTACACCCATCTCTTCCCACACAAATGTTTATGCTTGTCCCAGACTGGCGACATGCTAAATATATGCACTACCCCACATCAGACAATAAGCACATTAACAAAATTCTTCTTCCACCTTCCTATCTACCCTTTCTTCCTCCTGACCATCACCCCCTACAGCCACTGTTCAAAAATGGTTTTCCCACCTTCCCACTCCTCCTCCAAATCACTAACACCGGATCACACCCGCTCTGCGTCCACTTGCCACCATTTCCCCATGCTCACCATTTTCCCATCACCCAACACAAAATCACCTCCCTACCGCCACCGCTCACACCTTCCCAACTCATATATATCCCCAATCCCATCCCGACCACCCCATTTCTATCCTTCCAACCTTTCTCTATCAGCCTCTTCCCTCCTACACAATCACTTGCATGGTCCCATAAAATTGCTTATTATACCGATGGCTCATGTATCTCTGACCAACACGGACACAATCATCTCGGGGCCTCTTTCTACTCCACTCACCATAACCACATATACACCATTAATCCTCATGGCATTTTTGACACCAACACCATCACTAGGGCAGAGCTCACTGGCATCTACTTCAGCCTACATCACAACCTCATTATACGCACCCCTCCTTCTACTTATAACGACTCTCTGCCTCCTTTTAGTAAAATCGTCCCTTCATCATCACGCTCTCCTACTCTTAACACACCTCCACAACCACAACACCCAGACCACATCATCATCTTCACAGACTCCCTTGCCTCTCTCTATGCTATTAAACGTGCTTTATCCCAACATCCAATTACCCTCTCTGAACACAAACATGCCCCTCTCCTTTTAGCTATACGCCATGTCATCATTCTGCTTCTCCAAAAGGGTGCCTTCGTTCATAACACTCCAAAAGGTGAAATCACACATTGGTCAGTATTCATGACAACAAACAGGGGCGGACAAAAGAAAAGTCTCATAATCTCAGAGGTATCCTGTAATGACTCATAATTTTCAACCTTTCCACACTTTGTTGTACCAACTGCCACTTGTAATCATTTGCTAGGATCAAGATCATGCGCTCCAGAAGTTTGCAAGCGTTCATATGACCTCTAGTGCCGTCTATAACAACTTTACGAAGCTGTGTTTATGCATGATTTGAATGAGAATTTCATAAGTGTAACTGATTCAGCCCAAAAGTGTATGACATGAGGGTCTGATTGGCCTGAAAAGTGGCCCAAAATAGGGTTAAGGGCAGGCCCATGTAGCTGCCATCATGACTGAGCCTTAGGCCCTGGCCAGTGTGCAATCTGATTACTTCACAACAAGATATGAGTCTTGAAGTGCCTTGACTTGTTCTGAACTTTGAGGTGAGGGCTCTTGCTCAATTCTGATGCTCTTGCAAATGTAAAGGTATCATTGGAAACCTTATAATATACACTTTAAAATTGATCACAAGAATTATGGTCAAATAATGAAGCATGAGGGTGTGAAAAGGCCTCAAACTTTGCATGTTTGACAGCACATCCACTAGGCTGATTTGCAGTAAAAAGTTGAGGTTAGATCTTTTCATGTGGGCTGAGATCTGATGCCTGCTGATTTAAACATTTGTTAATATTACTTATGGCCTTAAATTCAGGTCACTGTCACCTTGATGCACTGTACTTCTGAGCTCTGGGGTCAAAATCTGCAAGAGCTTTTGGAAGGAGTGGGACAGCTCAGCCCATGAAACCAGATCTTTTTAGATACAAGGAGACTTTGCTGAAACTGATGCAGCAGGTTTGAAGCCTTACATGAGTACAATAGCTCCCTGCAATTTCATTTTCAAATGTTGACACATGCCTATGCTGTACATGCTAATATAGAAATTCACAGCATTTTTATGAGAAATTTAGTAGGAATTTTTTTAAAGACAGGTTTGAGACTACATGGCTTCACACATACATCAAGGATGGGTAATCAGAGCACATCATCTCCTTTGCAATGGTGTCAACATTCATGATCCTAAGCCTCATTCAAAATGGCTACATATTCTTGAAGATCTCAGGGTTTTCCTAAAACCTTTTCTTTTGTCCACCCCTGAACTTGCAGATTACGGAGCCAAACACGCCCTCAAACACCCTGCCACTTGTTTGTTCTCATCCCATCTCATTTTGAACCAACATTTTGCTTCCCTCCCCGCATGGCCGCAAATTCTTTACTCACCCCGACATACAATACCACACGCATTTCAATCACCTGATTATACTCCTCCTGTATCATCCCCACACAACATCACTCCTCCAATTAATCCAATCCCACATCCATTTCAACAATATCCAACAACATCTTCCCACCCACAGCCTCCCATACCCCCCACCATTCTTACTTCACCCACTACCTCGTCTCCCTCCATTACCTCCTATACGACGACAAACAATCCCTCCCTAGCCTTAGAAATGGTGAACCCATCCTTCACCACCTCTCCTCCGTTCTGCCAATCTAGCACCTCTTCCATCGATTCCATTACAATAACCACCACAAACACTTCCCCGCCCCCAGCAAACCCGCTTTGCCTCCAACCTCACTGTGGCACTTCATTCATACCTCACCACCCACTGCCCCCATATCACTGATGGCCAGAATCACAGACCATGTCCAACGTACACGCGCCTCCGGATCTTACATCATCACATCCTTCCCATTTGTCGGACACTCCTCTGGGACCTCCTTATTCCTTTTTCGACTGTACGTAATATCTTGCATACCCATGCCAACCTCCTCTGGACATCAGCCTTAGCACTACGACATCATCGCCCATACCATACAACACGTACAACAATTACTAATGGATCTTGCCCTGCTATCTGTTCTTTCCCACATGATACCCCCGGCCACCTTTTTGGTGGCTGTACTCACCCTCACTTGAAAGCACTATACATCCTGCGCCATAACCAGGCAGTATGCCGGTTACAATCCACGCTCCGCAATGGCTTGTTAGGAGACTCTATTATGATCATGGATTATACTACTTCCACCTCTCAACTCCCCCCTGGTGTCATCTCCACTCGACTACCCACTTGGCTCACACCCCGCCCACCTCCCCACCTCCCACCAACCTTTGATCCCCAAAAATTACGTCCAGATATCCTTCTCATTGAAGGCTTCAGTCACTCACATTACAATAATCTCCTCTCTAACGGTCTCCTCTGCCCCACACATCGCCACTACCATAAAAACATATCTACCCTCCAATCTACTTGTACACTCCACATCATTGAGGTGGGATATACTTCTGATACCTCATATTACCACACACTCACCCGCAAATCTAGTCAGCACCTTCTTCTCTGTCAAGTACTTCATTCGATGGTTGGCGCCTTGCCCTCTCAGCCCGACATGACTCCCATGCCCTGCTCCGTCCGGTTTCTGTCCCCTCTCTTTCCACTTTTCCACCTCCCCCCCTCCTTCCTATTTCTTCTCCTCCGCACTTAACCCCTATTCCTCCTATTCCATTCCCTTCCAGCACCCCTACCGTACATCTTATTTTCATTGGTGTAAGTGGTACTTTATTTTATCCTCTCCCAACATCTTTGCACCTCTTAGGCATCTCCATCCCGGCTGCTCATCGGCTATACCGCTCTCTGACTCGTCACTCCATTTTCTCTTTCTCATGCATCCTTCGTACCCGTCGTAAACTAGAAAACTCCTTTTCCCCTCCCATTGAAGGGGTTTAAGCTGTGTGTGGACTAAGTATAGACTTAGTCGAAGTCAGAGTTCGAGGTTTTACATGGGTGGTCGAGGTTTAGAAAGATAAGTCTCTGTAAAACAAAGAAATCTATAGTATTTATAGTAAAACAAGAGTGACAGGATGTCATGGGATGCTGTGTAATAGGAAATTACGTAAGTGTGAGAAAAAGGTGTGACATAGGTGTCAAAGGAAGCTGAATCTATTACACCCATTCTTTTGGATCATCCTCCCTAGCTTTTTCATACTTTTGAACGGTGAGGCAGAGTTCTTCTGTCCTCTACGTCAAGCTACGCTTCGGCGTTTTATTTTTATTATTATTATCCACCTTGTAACTATTTTGGCATATATATGAATTATTCACAGATTTCTCTTGTATGTATAGTCTTCCTTTGTGCATCGATTGGTACAAACTGTAGGGAGTTGCTGAAAAAAGACCATAAATGCAGAAATTGTCTGAAAAGCCTTTTAATTTTTGGGGATAGCCTGTCGGATCAAGGTGAACTTAACTGTGCCTGTTAGGTAGTAAAAAACCAAATCGATTACAAACTTCAGGCCATGATGCACACTTGATAATTTGTAGGCCTTCCTTATGGTCTTTGGAGCTTCGACAATAAAACAACGCCTTCGACATCTCTTGGGTACAAGATGGGTCAGTATCTTCTGATTGTGATTTAGATTGCAATTGGTACACTGGCCTGTCCAAAAGCTGATTGATACTTATTTTCCTTGAGCAGGACGATTCACGAATCATCAAGGTCAGATCTCAAAAATAGGTCCAGATGATGCCTAAGACAGCATGAAAATCAACTGTTGTTACAATTCTGTCTATTTTTGACAGTTTGGAGCCAATATCTCGGCGAGAAATACGGCATGGATGTTCTCTCGTTTGCTGTGGGAGGTGCTACTGTCAACAACTTCAGTATTGGCGTTCCTGTGACAATTGTAAGTAATATTTTGCACTTGAATGGTGCTGTTAACTCAGCACTAAGTAAATTATGAATGCTGTTACCTACAGACAAGATATGTTGCAATATTATTCTGAAGTACTGATTGTAGATTTTGTTGAGATGCAGCTTGTCGTCATTTCCAATGGCATTCAGGGCAGCATTAGGAGTAGAACAGCAATTAAATATGTATCAGGATGTATATGGGAAATGAGGCATATACTTCTTTTGCAGCAGGAGGGTATATATGCTGCTCTATCAGTCCAATTTCACAGCAGTGTGACAAAGCATTCTGGCATGTTTGCCTTACCACTAATTCATACCTACCAGGAAAGTCTCCTGCATTTTCTGTTCCCTTCCTTTTTGAAAAGGATACAGAGCTTGCTGAGTACCAACATTTCCTTGCGTCCAACCCGCCTCTGCAAGAACCTTCTGTCGCAGTGGTTTTCATTGGTAGCAATGGTAAGTTCTACTCAAGTGGCATGTTGGGAAATGATGAGCTGGTTTGGCAGTCTCTCATGCCATGACACTCAGTTTGAATACAGATTGTGTACATAAACCCTGAACCCTCACTGTCCTGAACTTGTTTTTATGGCGCTGGACCAAGTGACTCATCTTTAAGAGTGATGATTATTCCTACATCTTTAAGTCATAATACACGCTATGTAAAACTCATATCGCAGGCTGGTAGGATAACTGCACCCTAATCATCATGCTAACTACATTTGTTGTGGATAGCTCTAACAGCTCTTGTTTCAAATACTATATTGATATGGCCCTTTGAGGAATAATTTATCCGGCAGCACATTCTGATGACATGACTTCTGCTACTGCTCCACCTCCTCTTCTTAGACTTTAATGCCATTCCAAAGTATACATCCCTGCGCTCCAATGTCAGCGACTTAGAGGCCTTCCTCACAAGTCTTGTGGAGGGCATTGCCAGCACAGTACAGAGGGTCATCCAGTTTGGTTACAAGAATGTGTTGGTGGTCAACCTTCCCCCGCTGGAGCTGACACCTCAATTTGCAGGCCCTGCGAACACGCAGAATCGTGTAGAATTTGGCTCTTTAATCACAGCCGTGAACATGAACATTGCAAAGGTACTCAGGAATGATGGTTATGTATGTGCGAGCATTATTTAACTGTTTTGTTGACTAATTACAAATTAAGTGTTGGAGAGCCATTTTTGCATTTCAGCCAAAATAGCTCTCCAACATCTCTTGCCCTTCAATCTTTGATGATAATCCTTTGCCTGTCTTTCTCACCTTTATAAGCCCTATAATAATGTCCACCTCTATGCACATGTACGTTCTGTATTCAGTTAGGTTCTGATTTGGCTTCAGTTACGTGTGTATCAGCTTCATGTATAGAAGAGCAGGACATTTCCTCATCATGCTAATTGCTTAAACTCTCTTGCGCTCACTTTTTATTGTAAGCCAGCCTCAGGCTGCTCCTCACAGCTTGAAGGAGATAGTCATTATGGCGCCTGACCTCATAATGCCGGCTTCTCCAGATCTGCTAGATCTGCTGGATCAGGGTTATATTGATATCTTGATAATTCTTTAATGCAGCAGCTTTTTAAACAAAGTTTTATCTCCTGCTTCTTGATGCAGGCAATTACTGCTATCAAAGCCACTGCTGGGCCTCTGGGTGTGACCATTATACCTCTGGACATATACAGCTTGACAATCAATGTTTGTGAGTTTCACTGCTTTTGCAGCTGCTCTGACGTCATTGATTTTGTTCCCTTAATCTTTGTGTTGAGGAATATGATGTTGAGGAATATGATGTCTGTTTTATTATGGCATAGTTTAGATGAAATCATTCATTACAACCAATTGAATTTTGCTTGACAGCAATTTATCTTTTTTGTCACCACTCGCATCACTCGTCTCCACCTTTATTCTTGATACTTCAACTCATTATGACTGCAGTTAATAATGCCCAAAAGTATGGATTCGCAAATATATCTGGGCCTTGCCTGGTGACCAACCCCCCCTTTTCTAATTCCAATGTCAATACCACCGTGGTCTCAACTTGTTCGCATCCCGAGAAATTCTTCTTCTGGTAAGATTCGTATATATATGTAGTTGGCAGTTGAAGTAACTAAATGCAAACCTGTTGGATGCTGATGATCAGGATTTCTGATGCCAATGTTTGCAAATTAGAGGAATCATTGGCTTGTTATTTAGAATGTGCCTACCTACTACTCTTGATGATGATGCCCTGGTAACCTTTCTTATAATCAATGAAAACTACTCAAATATAACTCAGTGAAAGACTGGTCTAATTTGATGAGGTAATGTACATGCAGCACACTTCGCAGTGTGGAAAATTTTAATTATGTGGAGGTGATCACAACATTGCATACCCCATTTTCAGGGATGGAGAGCATCCAACTGAAACTGGGCACCGTATCTTGGCTAATGATATAGCCTCAACTTTCAAATCTTATGGACTCCTCCATTAATTAGACACTGCTGACTGTATGCAGGACTTCACATTACATGAAAACATCAATGTTGTGACTGATCTTGCGGCATTTGCTAGTCAATACTACAGGAAATCTTGAGGGTTTGATAATGGCAATACTCTGTAATCTATTTGCTAACCTAAGTTCATGCACTGTAATTTGTGACACATCTTAAGTAATAAGCCAACTGCGATAATGTGTTGTGCTTGATATACTTGACAACGTTAACTTCATATTGTGAGCCGCCATCGTTGAGTTAGCCGCCGCCTTACTTATTCGGTCCTTTGATTCTGCCAAAATCATGCCATGATCATGACATACTGGGCTGCTAATCTAATCACGAGTGGCAGTCAAAATTTGTACTACTGCATCTGATGATAAGGCTCCTGACAGAAATTTAGTGCCTGCTATTGCTAGACTCTGGTACAACAAATTTCTTACTTTCTCTGTAATAATATTAAATGGCAGCTGAAACATGTAAAGAAAAGTATGGTCATGATAGTCCTGGTACGCTGGCGCCGCAGTCCGCCCTCCCTCGCTGATCAATTCCATTCTATCAACACATCTCTGACTTTAATCATTACCATTGCATCATATCCTACCATGAGCTTTCCTGATCTCAAAGCGCCTTAAAGACAAAAAAGTTAACAGCAAGCAGGTGCATAAATAGGTTGTATGGTGCTGAAGTAAAGGGACTTCATAATTGGTTCACTGCTCTAGGTACTGTTCAAGCACTGCGCTCGCCAATGTCCCGTTGCAGATATCAATATATTTTACTGTTGTTTGCAGGAAGCAGCCCATGCAGCGGCTAGAACAGCATCCCATAGCAGCATCTTCTTCTGAAGCCTGTACTGAATCCTTAGGCGATGAGGGACGCTCAACAACCTGGGTCCTGTAACTGCTGCAACTGAGGCATCATCCGTTGCAGTCGTCATGATCACAACAGGACTTCCATCCATGTTGACATGAAAATCATTGCTGCCACAACTGGCAGCAAGGACTGCACTATCAGCGGTGTCAGGTTGCAGTCCCATGACATAAGTGCTGCAGATGTCGCTACCTGCTCTTGGTGTACTTACAGAAGTAGTTCTATTTATTCTATCACGATCCATCCGAGAGGTGGATAAGATTGATTCCTCATGTTCATCTAAGAGCAGCGGTGAAGCCGTATCAGTACTAGTAGTGGCAGAAACTGTAGCAGCTGACATGTACATCCGCCATGCAAAAGCCTCGATAGAAACAGAAAGCTGACTGCTCAAACTCAGCAACGCTGGTGGCAGGCGGGGGCCACCCTTGGCTTTTGAGGTCGCTCTAGTATCATCGCCGTTACCAACATTGGATGGTGATTTGGATGGCGTTTCCTGATTGATGTGGAATGCTGGTGGCATTGTAAGAGCCTCATCATCATCTGCTAATGGTGATGCTTGCAGTGTGCTGATAATGGTGGATGCCCCTGGCTGAAGTAGCTGAAGCTTGTTGCTCTCCTGATTGGATGAGAGGCTAGTATCATCCCACGAAGCTGCCTTTACTCCCTCCTCTGCCATTCCCAACCACTTCTCAGTCGTAAGTCCTCTCAATTGCATCTCCTAAAAACAAAATAACGGAGATAGACGATGAGGAATCAAATGCTTTTGATTCATCTCAAATTTATAGATCCCATCTTTTATCATTCTAACACGGCAAAGGAGCCAATGCATTCAGTGTGATAAGGACTCCCGGCCCTAAACATGTTCTCAATCACACTACAAGCATTCCCAAGAAAGGTGTTGTATTCACAAATGGTCATTCCTACGGTTCTGATTTGGCTTCAGTACGGTTAGTTATTAATTGGTCGTAGCGTGTATTTTTGTGTTACACATGATGGGTTCTGCATTAAGACCCCTCATGAGACACATGCAACATTTCAACGGTACCTTGGGAATCCTGCTTATTGTGTGATTTAAAACATGCTTATGGTCCAGTCCACTCAGCACATTGGCTCATTTATTGCCATGATGTTAGAATGATATATCAATCTTTATAGATTCTGCAGCACCCTATGAATGTCTTTTTCATGAATGACCCCTTTCCTTCATCATATAATTTTCTTAGTAGTCTACCAAGAGCGCAGACGTCATTCACTCTCAATAAGATTGAACATGGCTGTGGTTAGTGTGGCAGTAGCTGAGCTATAAGTATGAACATACAGCAGACAATGAGAACTCAGGGCCACTGTTGATCATAATAACAAGAAGAGATGAGGACATGCCATGCAATCAGATTGTGGTTGCAGCTCTGTCTATTGTTTATGTTAAACAGCTATGCCTCAGCATCACCCACCTTCCTGTAGTGCTGAAGTACGCTCAATTGGTTTTCTACCTCCTCATCATCACACGCAGCAACAGCATGTGCCCAGAGCAGAGAGACGTCCTGCAGCAGAGTTGTGGGCATACCTTGTAGGAGCTCAAGGCATCGCTCCGCTATCAAGTTGCCTGCATCAGCAGATGTTGCTGCGGCTGCCTCTACTGGCTGCATGTCTGCTTTGGCGCTCCCATTGGTGGTGCTGCTTACTTTGGAATCGAACAAAAGATGAAGAGTCATCAGTACAGGTGTAACATAGGCCCTTCAACTCTCAACTATCACGCGCAACTTCATTGATGAATAATTGCATACGTATAATTCCGTTAGGCAGGGTTTAGGGTTCAGGGTTTAGGAAGAGTAGAAGGATAAAGATTGTTAATACATTCCATGCACAATCAAACAGACAACCGGCAAACTCAACATAGCTCTGCATCGTACCTTTGACACTATTCACACTTGTGAAAGCCTTAACAAGGACATTGTCTACTCTCCCTTGCGAGTGCAGTAGGATTGGCGTCTTATTTTCCACCTCCACCTCTCTTTCTTCAAGTCTGTCTTCCAGACTAGTATCAGGAGAAGTCAAAGAGTCTGCTCCTTGAGGTAGGGAGGCAGCCTTGTCTACCTTGTCCTGATGGAAACACTCTAAGACACGAAGGTATTCCAACCTGAGCTTCTCCAACACCTAGAAGCAGGCGAGTGAAAGAGGGCAGGGAAGTTCATACCACGAGCCACACAACTAGCTTTTTCAGCCCACACCTCCATACTGCCAAAGTCTCCATGCATTGAGAGAATAGTCATGGCGGCACAACTATGAGGTCATCAAATCTTTTATGGGCAATGAAGACTGAATATAGCAAGATGAGGATGACTAGTACAGCCCTGGCTGTGAGTATGCAGGTAATGCAGGAATGCTATGAACAAACTGTGTTGATAGACCTTGGACAGATATGACCATCACAGCTAACACCTGCAGCAGAATACTTAGTTTTACTTCATCAGAAATCATGTCAGTGCCATTGTCAATGACAGCATCCCCAATCCACGCTTCTTGACTGCTTACCTGTAGTGTCTGATCCCCAGGGTACAAGTACTGCTGCCGACGTGTAAGATGCCATTCAAGAGCTTCCTCCAAGCTGCAGAAAAGCTGCACTTCCTCATGAGGGTTTCCTTGAGGCACAAACCCTAGAGACAACGTTATGAGCCAGGAGAAGAAGTAAGGTTCATTTATTTTGCTGGATGCATCATCAAATGCAGCTAAAAAGAAAGCAGCAATATCAGGTAGACATCTGAGTATCTTCTACATGACCATATTCATGTAGGGAGTGCAGAGGACCTTATTCTCTTTACATCGAGATCCTGTTCACTTCAATTATTTTAAACAAAACAACAAAACAGAAAAAGCTCTTAGCACATAGTCTTTAGCAACATGCCATCATGTCTGCACATTAAGACGTGCTTTAACTTAATTATACTCACCATAGTGGAGGAAGAAGTCATCGCTGCTCCTCTCCCCGTAGCTGAGCAGTAGCTGATACCCTGCAGGCACTGCCTGTGTAGCTGAGACCACCATCTCCCATGTGCCATCGCTTCTTTGAGTAACATCCCACCTGCCGACACAGCAACTGATAATAAACAGAGGTGACAACTGATGGTGGCACAAATCAATTGATGGTGGCATCATTCCACACACTGCTGAGCGGCATCATTCCACAAGCACCTGACATTGTCTGTAGCGGAATGATTGGGGTCCGCCAGCATTCCACTCTCAGTGACGTCTCCTCCATGATTCAACATGTCTACCATGGGGACAAGCATCCTCACACCCACCCCCCCTCCAGGAGAAGCATTGCCAAAGGTACGGCTGTGAACAACCTGTCATCAAAATGTGTCCATGCAGTGGTGATGTAGGTGATGCATGGTCATATTATTATCACTGGTCATAATATGGGACATGAATTTTGGGGTAATGAGGATCATTAAAAAAATTGCTTTAATAAGGACCATGTAAGGAGATGCCTACAACAAGCAGGTAGTCTCAAGAATTGAATTATAGGCAAGAACTGAAAATCAACAGGAGAACGAGACTCAAAACAGGAGAACGGACACCTCAAAAACACATAGTAAGGGCTCATATCTGTATATCAGCCCAACTTGGCTGCCTTGACAGACATGGCCACCTAACAAAATCACAGACATGATGATGTCCGCCTGATATACTCACAGACATGATGATGATGGCCGACTCATATACTCACAGACATGGCCCATTGAAACAATTCTTGTGATGCCCCGCCAATAGACTTGGGAGTACATCTGCTGTAAGCGTCACTCACTAGCCTAGTGCAGCAAAGACATCAGTTAGTGTTCAAGAAATTTGTGAGTCGTGAGTAGAGGCAATGCAGTTTAGGGTTTATTATGCACCATAGAATTATGCAGCATGTTGCTGCATGAGCAATGTAGTCACACATTCATACCTAGCTGTATCTGCCAGGAGAAAAGATCACCAGAATCTTATTATATCTTACCAGTTGTACTCATGTAAGGATGCCTGCCCAGGACCATACTGAATGTCTTGCATATCTTCCCAACAAAATGTCTCTAATGGGGCAGGTACTTGCTGAGGGAGGACCTACAGCACAGCAGCAGTGATAATCCATAAACCTGTCATCAGGGCCCAGACACAACTTAATAGCAAGGGATCCCAGCAACTTGTAAGAGACTTACTGACATTTCTACAGAGTTGTTTTCATACTTTCCCACACTTGACGTGGACGTTGATAAGTTGACGTGTATTTTGATAGAAGACTCTTTTTAGACTCTAATTATCTACAAAAGTTGTTCAAAATGTAATACAGACTCGTAACCCCTTATACAACTGCATGTGTGTCTAGCCTCTGCATCACAAGCACTGACGCTTGCAAGCACGTTGCTGACACTACATGAACCACCACAGCCCCTCATTGATGTATTGCATTATCTTCACCTTAAAGCAGTAGCTAGAAGGGCATGAGGTACATACTTAGTAAGGTGTTCTGGACATGTCCGGGAAGTAGGAATATAGTTCAACACCAGATACCAAGACCTGCTGGGCCTGCTTTGCTCCTTGTGCAGCTGCCGTTGGACAAGACATACATGAAGGTCTCTATACTAGCTTCATACTCAGATGAAGATAAATAAGATAATGACTATAAGTACGATAAGTGCCTTGTGCAGCGCATTTATACAGCTATGACTGCTGCTTATCCCAACAGCTTTGATTGCTAGTGCTAGACGGCATTGCAGGTCGGTCATGGTTGGCCTGCTGAGCTATCAATTATGTCTAGGTCATACGTAATCTTACCTGCGAGTAAGGCAAGTAAGGCCAATAGGGACAGGATGACCCAGCTGCTACTTGCCTGCAAGTAAGGCCAGTAGGGACAGGATGACCCAGCTGCTACTTGCCTCAGAAGCTTGGCACTAAGCCTCACGCTCCAAGGAGCTCCCTACAGGAAAAAGTATGAAATATTATCTCAACCCTTCAAAAGTATGAAATATTATCTCAACCCTTCAAAACTGCCATCATGAAAATAATTGACAGCGCATTTTTTTTTAACAAGCAGCACGTCAAGGTACCCAGGATTGACTCATCAAGGTACCCAGGATTGACTCATGAAGGTACCCAGGATTGACTCATTAAGGAACCCAGGATTGAGTCATGAAGGTACCCAGGACTGACTCATTAAGGTACCCAGGACTCATGAAATTCATCCAGAATTCAGTCATGAAAGCATCACTAAGCAGGAAGTTTGTGACTAGAATGCAGTTTCTGACCTTGTACAACAGAGCGTTAGATTCCTCATCTTCTGGAAAGTCAGTCAGGGCCAATTTGAGAGGCACCCTGAACAACGTCTCCCCTGCCTTTAAATCCTGCAGATTATGGAACAATAGAAACACAGGGGCCATGAAAAGGTAGCCCGCCTAAAAGGTACGTAGTATGGAGAGGGTGCATCACGAAGAGCATTCAAACAGGCAACGCATCAAATAATGTCCTTCTGATAAGAAGATGCTCAACAGGATCAAGCCCAGGAGTGGTGAGAGGGGAAGCATGTGAAGGGCATAGGGCTTCAAGGCATGAGCTGGTAGATCAGGAGGGTTTTGCTCTGAGCAGAGAAACTATCAATAAGTTCCTTCTTAATAATAAGCAAGCTAAGCAAGAATCTAACAGCTCATCATGCGATAGCTTACATGATTATATCGTGCAGTTGCTAGGCATGCATGATTACAGGAGCGGTGAAAAGAAAATGTTGTTGTTGTTGTGGAGAAAACAAAACAATCGTGACATAATTGACATATATTGCAACATATTTATATTGCAGGGCCAATCACGCCTCTTCGCTGCGTTCATCAGCAGACCATATTGAGCATGCGCAACCCATTATGGCACCACGTACTGCCTAGTAGATTATTATTGCGGTGCGTACTGCCTAGTAGATTATTATTGTGCAGCGTACTGCCTAGTAGCTCATGGCACAGTGTGCTGACTAGTAAATTATGAGCCACTATGCTCTCACCTGTAAACTGACCATCCCGCGCTCTCCATTCTCTCCTTCATAAAGCCCAGCTTTCCTACTCTCTCCCTCTAACCCTTCAACGCCTGAAATTAGAACCAAGATGTTTTAGAAGCTTTTCAAGACAGATGCTCTCACGCTCTCCAATGCACATCATGCTGTTTTGAGGATTTTTATGACCTGCAGTGATACTGTTAAACCCTAAACCCTCACACCATTTGAGATGAGCCAGCCTAAGAAGTTGCTGAGTGGGTCCAGTCCAGCATCATGGAATTGCTTTTGAAAGAGGACAAGGTCACTTTGCGGATTCAGCTCATTCTGGGGAGCGTTCATCTTTCGTGCTACCATGGTTTGAGTGGTTGTGATGTCTTCAGCAGCAGCCCTGCAGACCCATTCCCAGCCTGTTACTGAGGCTGGATATGGCTGCAACTTTGATCTAGCTGAGCTGCTCTGAATGTTTGTCAAGCAATGGGAGCTGTTGTTGCGCACCCAGTGACATCTTGGCCAAACTGAAAAACACATTATAAAAATCGTTACAAAGCCGTTCTTATATTTAGTTGTAATGTATGTAAGAACAAGGCATGAAAAAGGTTCATCAATTCAGACTTGTAAATACTAAGACCTTTACAGACTAGTAGTATAAGTAAATAAAATACATTTTCATTCATTAAATGGCCTGACACTTGCTATTACTTCACTGTAGGTAAAATTGTCCTTCAGGTACATATCATGGCTTGCATACAAAGCAGAATGAAAGCTTGTATTGAGGAAGGTAGGACCTCCAAATCTGTTTCGTCACATCCAGTACTATCTAGGTATCGTATGTCTGCAGTATGAGTACGCACCTGATCTGGAGCATGCTTTACTTCTTGACAGCTTAGTTTCAATACGCTGCATTTTGCAGGCAGATGTCAGGACAGCCCCTTGTGTTCGCCATGGTTGCGGAGCTTAAGAAGGCAAGAAGACATGTGAAGTAAGTTGCATTACTCGCTATAGTCAGTAAGATACAAATTGCATTCAAAATTCTGAAGTAACGTATGCCTGACGGATCTGTTATCTTAAGAAGGCAAGAAGACATGTGAAGTAAGTTGCATTACTCGCTATAGTCAGTAAGATACAAATTGCATTCAAAATTCTGAAGTAACGTATGCCTGACGGATCTGTTATCTTATGCCAGAGGGCCGTCACAATCATAATCTTGTGATATATGCCATATGACCTTTGTATTTTTCATGCTGCATAATTTGAATACAAAGATCTTGGTGAGCTAGAAGGAACGAAACATACTTCCGTAGACTTCGAACTCTTGGCTTCTAATTTGACATGAACCAAAATACAAATTGAAAAGAGGAAAAAGTGTCATACAGATCATACTTCAAAACAGGAGAGATATAGGAAGGGTGTGGCTGTAGGGCCTACTCCATGACCTGCTGCCACTACTTCTGGACTGTCAAGACTAGAACATGTCAGGTGGAGAAACTATCATTCAAAAATACAAGTTAAACACCCAAATAGATTTAATGAAAGACAGAGTAGGCGCAAGGAACAGGACAAGTGCACAGAAAAGTGATAGGGAAGGACCTAACTTAACTTCAGAATGATGAAGACAACAATGAACACATCCACAACTCAAGGGAGTGAGGTCAAGCATAATTGGGGATTTGTAATGAAGGATGTGTCAAGGTAACAGCAGTACAGGCAGACTACCGAATTACTACAAGTTGTACAACGGCTTCATTTCATGCTTTAGTCACTGATGAGCTGATTTCTTGATTTTTGCTGCTTGTGGCTGTCCCATACCCATTCCAAACTGGTACATTGGGGGAAGGAAATATAGCCCTCATCATCTAGACATTTAACACCTACTCATAGGCCATCAAGCTGGGTCATCTATGAGATATCTGAAGCCTGACTCTGTCGGTGGAGGCTTCTCTCCACAGTCCTTGTTCGCAACCCCACCACTGCTTTCATAGTACTGGTTCCAGCAGGGGATGGCATCTGTAGCCTCATTTAAGGATCTACATCAGGAAAGACATAGTGTGGATAAGTGTGAAATACGACTGTTCATCAGCAACTGCACCAAAATCTGTGAGTAACTTGGTCTCGAGACTTTAAGAATAGGAAGAGTGTGAGACCAATATGTGTGCTGCATGTGTTATGGCGCAGGCTTTGTAGTGCCACGACTTTGTGGGACAGTGCCTTGAATTTGTGATCCTCTAAGAAACATAGTATCCACCTGACCAGCTCCCTCCCCAGGTCAAAGTTCACGTTCACAGCTGGATACCTCATTCCTCTTGGTATGGGTTTGGGATCATGTTCCCTCTTGTCAAAGTGCCAGCTTCCAACTTTGTCCATCAAAACTTTACCTGCAAGAGAAGTGTGAAGACAAGTATGGTATTCACCAGAAGGAGCATTCATCGGATTGTCATGAGGAGGCAGACCCAGCTGACAAGTGTTGTGGCTGCTGCCTCGAGCTGGTGTAAAAAAAACAGTATTTCGGTCTGCAGCTCGTCCTTCACATACTTCATGAAGCCAATTAAGCAGACATGACATGTCTGGACTCATACGACAGAACCCTGTCACTCAGGACACACCTGAGGTTTCATTGAAGTCTAGACCATATGTGTAATGCAGGATGTAGAAGGGTCTACCCGGCGTCAGCTCATAGTCGGAGTCAAAGGGTGGTTGTGCTATGAGGTGAGGGATGAGGTCAATATCTCTGAGCCCTGCTACGTACATGGACATGGCGAATGCATACATCTCCTGGACCCAGCCCCATTCCTGTCCAATGATTCAACATTTGAGGGCAGAATGGATCCATGGTGCAAGGTCTTGAATCATGCTTTCTCTTGAACAACAGAAAGAGGATAAAATGATAGCGTTGCGACAGACATGCCACTGAACTTAGCACGTAATGTCAGAAGGGGAAACAATAAAGTAGATGTTGAGTAGCTTCTACCTTTTTAGCATCTGCATCCTGGTACACGATCATGCTGTAGTTGAGGAAGATGGGCATGACCCGTTTCATGTCCTCAAATGTCAGGTACGTAGGGCTGTTGCCAATCGGAAACACTTTCTCAACCTCCAAGTCAGACTCTAGTTGGAGGAGCCTGAAAGAAATGTGAAATAACGTATTCTCACCTTTCAGCCATTCATAGGCAGCCTCATCAGGGCTTTTTAAATAAAATTTAACTCTGGACAAATTTTTTGTAGGCGCTTAGAACAAGATACACAGCACACATAATTCTCATGCAGCCTTCTATCCGTCATCACAGTTACAATACCTATCTCCATATGCTTATTCATTCACCTCTTAATGATTCTCATGCAGTTTGTTTCCACTGGGTTCATGTACCCAAAGTTGAAGGCAGCAGGTTTATCTCCCCGCATGAAGTTTGGTAACGGTCTCAAAAAGATGTGGTCTGGCTCCGACATGAGTACATACCGCTCCGGAAAACTTGCAATCTTCACCCATTCCACAAACTGGAAGTCCATTATTAAGAGATGACAGAGACATGATTTGTGTGGGCCCCAATTCACACTTATCGATGAGCTATAAAGCTAGCCATCCAAATCCTAGTTCTATCTTAATAAGCTCACAACTCATCACAATGAAAGATGCCATGATTGCAACCTGTCTTTAGACAGTCCTGGAGAAGGACTCACAGCATATGGTCGGTTCAATACAACATAGTCATCATGTTTCAGCAACGAGGGCGGCATGGGGTCAACCACAACTGTTGGAATTTCCTCCATGATGTTGTCTGGGGACCCTGAGTGCCTGTATAAACGCACAGACGAAGAAAAAGCTATGAAATTAATCAATCGTGTTGTCAGGGCGGTAGAGATTGAACGCAGCAACACACTGGAAATGCTGGGACGGTAGGGCGGTAGAGATTGAACGCAGCAACAAACTGGAAATGCTGGGACGGTAGGGCGGTAGAGATTGAACGCAGCAACACACTGGAAATGCTGGGACGGTAGGGCCGTAGAGACTGAACGCAGCAACACACTGAAAATGTTGGGACGCAATGCGCGTGATGCAACTCAAACATCTACTACTGTACTCCAAGCTCCTGCTCAAATGCACAAAACTATGAGGATGGTCATTGTTTTTTTAACTTACAGCAATCTTGTAAAGCCTCCCATCTCACAGAAGCCTTCTTTTCTACACTTTGATTTCATCTTGAGGAAGTGGTAGTAGTGGATGCGGGTCTGCCACTGGTTGTATGCTCCCTGACGTCAGGGAAACAGCTATCAGTTGAGGCAGTTATCACGGCTAGCTGAAAACAGTATAGAGCCACATTGCATATTTGGCATATATGATATCATGTAAGGAGTGATGGCATTTTGTAGTATTACCAAAATAGACGGCTCACCACTATCAGCACAATATTGAGGATATGGCTGCTGATATCAAGGCTACTAAATTCATTGTTTCAAACACAAGATCATAACCACTTTGAGGTTATGCTCTGTTAGCCAAACTGGAGATCATGCAAGCTCTGATTAATTAAGCTGGCAAGATAGTAATGACCCTGAAGTGTTACTGAATTTTGATGCTAAGCTGTCGACAGTCTGGGGATCAGGCTACGCATCTGTAGAGTTTGCCTGTATACCCTAAAATATGAGAAAGATGTTTGCCTGTATCACCTTCACCTGCTAAAAATGAGTAAGGTGCTTGTCTGTACCACCGCAATCTTAAGCACTGCATTATGCCATTTGGAGTTATCACCTGAACTGAAGTCACAGTGTGATATAACTGAGGCTCCTTGACTCCAGCCTTTAGCTTCTTTAGTGATGAATCCACTATGGCAGCCGGATCGATGGGGGGGGTTGCACCTCCAAGACCTCCCTTTCTCCAGGTATGTGACATATTCTTAGCTTTTACAAGTGCCTCCAAAAGGTAACAAAAGATTAGCATTTTACGCCCGTATGTGGTGTCAGATCAGCCTTTTATGGCATGTGGTTCCAGATCAGCCTTTTATGGCATGTGGTTCCAGATCAGCCTTTTATGGCATGTGGTTCCAGATCAGCCTTTTATGGCATGTGGTTCCAGTTCAGCCTTTTATGGCATGTGGTTCCAGATCAGGGTCAGATCAGCCTTTTATGGCATGTGGTTCCAGATCAGCCTTTTATGGCATGTGGTTCCAGATCAGCCTTTTATGGCATGTGGTTCCAGATCAGCCTTTTATGGCATGTGGTCAGCATATGATAGCAGATCAGCTTGATACAGTAAGAGTAGACGAAAAAGTGCTGAGCCTTAAAAACCCCGATGTACTTGTAGGGAAATGTGATATGTAAAGATCAAAAGAGTCAAAACATTTAATGCATCAAATCAATTTGACTATCTGTATCATAGCGACATTCTCTTTTTGAATAAATTGACTTAACTTCATCCTCCATACGTATGTCGCCTTTTTAAAATCCAGATCCTACCTTCAACCTCAACATGTGCAAAGGCCAAAGTAGAATCCAGATCCTACCTTCAACCTCAACATGTGCAAAGGCCAAAGTAGAATCGAGATCCTATCTTCAACCTTAACATGTACAAAGGCTGCAGTAGAATCCAGATCCTACCTTCAACCTCAACATGTACAAAGGCCGCAGTAGAATCCAGATCCTACCTTTAACCTCAACATGTACAAAGGCCGCAGTAGAATCCAGATCCTACCTTTAACCTTAACATGTACAAAGGCCGCAGTAGAATCCAGATCCTACCTTCAACCTCAACATGTACAAAGGCCAAAGTAGAATCCAGATCCTACCTTCAACCTCAACATGTGCAAAGGCCGCAGTAGAATCCAGATCCTACCTTTAACCTCCAGGTGTGCATGACCTCAGTAAGATCCAGGTCCTTTGACAGTGTGCCGCTGGTCCAAGCCACTGGACGCCCATCTACTTCCACACTTATACTCCTGGGAGCAATGATCTGCGCATATGGAAGTCGTTTCAACCTACAATTTCAAATTGAGAGGAAAAGGAGAGTCAGCTTTAAATACATTTGCGTGCATTTTAACACCGTTAAGTAGCCCTGCAATAAGAAAAACAGGAACCCACTGTTTGTTCCCTTAGTAGTAAAAGAAAGGAATGCGTGGCATAGATGGCACTGTTGAGAAATTGAGAAAGTGCAGCACAATTTAATGCCAGATGAAAGAACAAAAAATCGTGTAAGTACTTGCCAGAAGCCTCACACTCCTGCATCACATGTATTTGACATGACCAGCTTACCAACACTCATGCAGCTGCTCTTTGCACAGCTGCTCATCTCCACACCATACCCACACGTTACATGGTGGTTCATCATTTCTCAGACCGTTGTTGTAATCAGAGCAATGTTTGCAGCATGCTCCTGCTGTAGGTAATTTGTTGTGACGACCATCTACCAGAGCGTTCCCCCAAAGATCTGTATGATTATATAAAATGCATTGTCCCAATTTTATAGCTGGAGGGGCTGTATTGGCTGCCTCGTCGCTGCCGACAGATCTCCATGCTTTTTTCAGGGCCTTTTTCACAAGACCAAAATCAGTGGCAAATCTGTGCTTTGAATTGTCTATATCAGCATGAGTGGTGCTTATTTTATGTAACTCGTACAGTGAGCAAACAGTAATAGCAGAAATAAGAGCTGCAGCAGAGGCAAATAGAGTTATATTTTTGCTCATAGTACTTCCATGTATTCGAGTTCGAGAGTCATACGACTGACGCCTCCTGTAGAGTCTTCTACATGTTTTCATCGTTGCTGTTCGTTTTGTACAGCTTCAAACAAACTAAACAATCCTTGTAGTGTCATACAGTATTATTATCTGATTGATCAGAAAAACATACTTTATTATATTATAATTCGAAATAACTGTTTAGTTCATTGGTTGGGTGACAGGATGACGGTGATGGCCCTGGTTGAAATGGACTTGAGCTCCACTACCTAGAGAAGGGCTTTGAATGGAGCTGTCTGATTCAATTGTTTTAATAGCATTCAATTCCCGTCCAACTTCTGAGTCAATTGTGGAAAGTGAGGAAGGAGAAGAACTTTTCAAGCCGGCTGCTTCTGAAGAGGCCGCCAAGGAAGGGGCTTTAAATTTCTGTTGACCATACCAGACTCCCCCAGACAAGTTGATCACAATACCTGCATGATTTGTAATCCAAAACATGTCATATGGGCATGAAGCAGATACCGAACAGATAATCTCCCTCATTATCCTCAGCAAGGTTGAGAGGTATTTAAGCTCTAATTCCCTGGAGCCAATCATGTTTCATACAATAACCTCTTGAAATGCAGGACATTCTTACCTAAGGCCATCAAAGGTGTGAGTTGTGCGCCTCCAAGGAGGAAGAAACCCAGCACTATCACAACCACTGTTTTGACGTTATTGAGAATAGTAACAAAAAGGGCCTGTCAGGAGTGAAATGACATTTTTTCAAGAGTCTTTCGAATGATTTCAAAGACACCTAATGTATTAAAGAACGAAAGAACATAGTAAATAGCCATTGGACATGAAATGTTAAGATAAACCTGGGATATAAAAACAAGTAGGTTTTTCTTCATGGTTGAACAGAACATGATGAAGATTCGAGCGAATCATCATGGGGAAAATAGGTTAATACTATTACTATGAAAATAAGAGAGCATGTACGAATCTTCTGCACTGCCCTGATTTGAGGATCAGAGCAAGCTTGATCTCTATTTTTTCAAGGCTGGACACATCTGCAAAACCATGGCCTTGATAACACTTACCGAGCCAACAACAGTTGCAAGAAACTGAGAGAAGTTAAGAATGATGCCACCTGAAAATCAGGGACAAAGCGGATACATCCCCAATCAATGAGGGAAGTTGCCTCTCAAGATCCTCTTCATGTTAGCATTAACGACAAAAGCCTAACTTCTAAGTTTGGGAGTTCACAAGGTCAGCATATTTGCACTAGCGTCGGCCTAGGCAGCTGAGGAATGAATAGAGAAGGGGATGTCACCTGTAGAGCACAGAGCAATAGCAAGCAATGTGTCGGTTAGGCCATGTTTGGTGAGGGCTCTGTAGAATGTGCTTTCCATCAAAATCCATTCCCCTGAGTACCAGGTTGAGACCATGAGCATGGGAAGGCAGCTAATAGAATTATACCACAGCATCTCTGTAGCTGAGATGCCCTTGGCACCCTGAATCTCCACCAGAACAAAGTAGGCAGCCTGCGGCGGCCCAATGTGGTGATGATAATACACAACAATGTCAAGGTTCGTACTTAAGTCTAATTTCCAGTTAACATTGGACAGAATCAATCTGAAGTGACTGAACATTAGGTCGGTTAGGAACACGACCACAAGCTTCAAATATTTTTTCACATCATCTGCCCCTGAACCTATTAACCTGCAGAATATGGAAGTATGGGAGGCGGGTTCTAAAGACAAAGATATAAAAGACAAAAACAGAGACAATTGATTTGATTAAATTTCTATGAATGCCTTGAAATTGAAGAATTCAAACATCTTGCCTGAGTCACACAACTGGTGAGAGAGTAGAGGTAACCCATCAAGTCAAACTCCAAGTCACCAGCTCCAGCCAGCACACACCCCAGCACCACCATTAGCACTGCCATTGACACTCTCCATGGAGGCAGCTGCCTAGTCATCGCCACCTGCATCATTATAGTGACACAAGCATTAGCATCTAAAGAGTTATGTATGCCGGTATACACATAATTAAAGCCGAGAGATAAAGCAAAATCAAACAAAGGATGGAAGCTGAGGCATGGTAACTGTTCCTTCCTTTCATATTAAAGGGCATTCAGGCACTACTAGTGATGCACCTTGTCAGTCATCAGACATGGAGCAGTAGGCTGGCGGCCTGCTACCGCTAATATAATGATGCATTATCCTGTCTACTTTGTCAGTCATCAGGCATGGTTGCAATGACAGAGAGGCAAATTTAGCATCATTCATTCAGGTAGCACACTGGAAATAATGCTGTATCAAAGGATAAAGGCGGATTTCCATCTCACAATCAGAGTATTCACACCTTGATAAGAAGTATGCACACAGGCGTCAGGCGTTTTAAAGTGGTGTAGATAGGGATGTTGATCTTAGCAAGCCCCCCTAATGAGAATCCAGTGTTTAAAACGTAGAAGAAGGAGATGCTCAAGAGCTGCCGGCATCTGCACTCAATGGAAGTGTGGAAGGGTATGAGGTGTAGTATCCATGCACTGCCTTGCATGGAAGGGTATGAGGTGTAGAATCAATGCACTGCCTTGCATGGAAGGGTATGAGGTGTAGTATCAATGCACTGCCTTGCATGGAAGGGTATGAGGTGTAGTATCAATGCACTGCCTTGCATGGAAGGGTATGAGGTGTAGTATCAATGCACTGCCTTGCATG
>BEGY01000021.1:310987-326342 GCA_002335675.1 Chlamydomonas eustigma
TGCACTGCCTTACATGGAAGTCAGAATGAAAGCGAGTAGGAAATGGCACAAAAAAGGGTGCTGGGAGCTCCCATATCAATGTGATCAAGAAACTAGGTGTATACAATGTCACAATTCATATATTCACCCATACATGTGTCGTGGATATAGAACTTCCCTTTTTCAGCCAAAACTCACAGCATGCTTCTCTTGTAAGTCATTTATTGATGTGATTTACCTGGGCCAAGACCATAGGTCAAAATTTGATAAGCCAGCAGAAGGCATTGGCATGATGATGAGAACAGCTGCCAGCATCTGCACTCAATGAAAAGGAGGTTAAGTACTAGGTTCAGGACCAGCCAGCAGCAGGCATTGGCATGATGATGAGAAGAGCTGCCAGCATCTGCACTCAATGGAAAGGAGGTTAACAAGCCGTAGGATAAGGGCATTATCCACAGACTGTGAGGTGTAGGAAGCAGTCAACGTCCCAGTAGCATGCCTTCACTTAAGAGAACACAAACACGCGCCTTTCATTCATGAATGTGTTGTTTACTTATTTCAGTGCAATGGCCCTTTTTATCAAACCTGCCACTGCTTTTCAAGCTTTAAAACCCACCTGGAGTACCAGGAGCAATGAGGGAAGTGGATATATGATGAGGGCCCACTTATTGATGAAAGACATGGCAGTGGACACAGCAAGATCTGTAGACATGCGAATGGAATGGAAGCAAGCAGGTACCAGCATGATCTAGTTATAACGCATTTGAAGGTAGGTAGCATTTTAAGGAAATTGAACAGAGAGTGAAATGTTTTGTTTCGATGTCGACATAAACAGCAATAATCTAGCTGCCCCTGTAGCTTCTACTTTAAAGCAAGAGACAAATGCATTTTTGTGTGAACGCAGGGATCATGATGGTCACAGAGCGCATATTAACGCAGGGATCATGCTGATGGTCACAGAGCGCATATTTCAGTGAATTATCTTGCATTGCCATAATGACTATCAATGCATCGATGAATACAGTGCAGCTACCCCCTATGTCACCACTCACTAAAGCTCACTGCTGACAGTTGAAGGAACATGCTCGCAGAGGCTTGCTCCCTAACCTTCACGATGGCAGGAGATTACTTGATGTATGTCAAGAAGCACGTCAGTTTCAAAAGCTTTAATACTTCAATGCAAGGACACAGCAGGATTTGATCCTGCCCATCTGATCCTACCATGCTGTTGTCAGCACCTTCGTCTACGTCTGATCCTGGGTCCTTGAGGTCTCTGCAAGCAGTTACTAGTGCAGTGTCACATCTATAATCATTGTAATACAGTCAAATTATCGCCATCATAGTCTGCACTTGATAGTCAACAGCGACATAAATGTAACAAAAAGTAAAATAAGACATTTGTTAAGCAAATTTCTGTCCATGAGCCACGGTAAAGTTATGCCAAATGTACAGAATGCTGCCTATAATGCTGACGCAGCAGCTACTGTCGCTGCTCTAAATTTGATTGCGCGTGCTTCTTCACCTGATAGAATTTTGAGATGGAGGTCCTCATACAATGCCTTTAGATCGGAAAGTGCCGCTACTTCCTTGCATGCCCTTCTTAAATCAGATAGGTATATGTATCATCTGTCTCGAAATCGTAAGCACAGACTATACGTAGTCAGAGGTAGAGGCAGACTTTGGACGTGACTATATACGACTATTCCATGGATTTTTGCAAAAACCGTGCCGGGATGCATGCTATTCTATTGCACAGTACATCTATTTGAAATCGATTTCGTCTTCACACAGTTGTGAAATTTTTGTAGATTTGTTGCTCATTCTTTATTTTTGTGAACAAACAAATTAAACTTCAATGTTTAATGCATATGCCTATGAGTACTCCCAGGACTTGATGAGTTTGGCTCGTGCACTAAAGCTGTTGAAGCGAAGTGCGTGCTGTCCCCAGTCTCAGCATCATTGTAGGGTTTCTCAGAATGAATGAGGTCTTCAAGACGTATGGCGGATCCTCTTCCTGCAGATCGGCTGGAGCTACCTCGCTGTGTCGTAGTTCTACTAGCTTGAGGCTTAAATTTCAAAGAGCCGTACCAGAAACCACCAATCAGGTTCAGAGTAATTCCTGAGCAAGAAACAAAGACTATAGTTAAGCGTATGGGGCTGACAAAGGGACATTTGACAGCATTACTTCAACGTCTTCGCAAATTTTAAAAATACAGAGATTGAAAAGGTTAAAGGAGGCTCTTACCAATGGCCATGAGAAAAGTTAACTTAGTGCCACCAAGTAGGACGAAGCCCAGCAACAAGACCAACACTGTCTTGATATTGCCGACCAGAGTCATGGATAGAGCCTAGGAGTGCTCAATCAAGAGGATAATTACTAAGGACACAACACTCCTCACAGCCAGCTCTTCAGAACTCACATTGACCACATTTAAATTTAAAATAAGGTCAGTAGATTTTAACCTCACCGTGCCCACAACTGTTGCAAGGAACATGGAGAAATTTAGAAGGATGCCACCTGCTGAAAAGCAGTCAAGTGTTAATATGTGGCATAAGGAGCATGTAGTCCCGACGCATGCCCCATCTCAAAGAAAACAATACAGGCCTACCAATATTGCGTACAGGTTGGTGAAGAGGAAGGTATGGCGCATTAGGGAGCTCAGGTAACTCTTACCAGTAGAGCAGAGAACAATGCAGGTCATCATGGACCCGAAACCATGCTTCGCTGCTCCTACCACGAAGGTTCCATGCATGACCCTCCACTCTCCTGTTGCCCATGCAGCAGCCACTAGCATGGGTAAGGATGTGACAGAGTTATACCACAGCATCTCTGTGGCTGGGATGCCCTTGGCACCCTGAGTCTCCACAAGCACCAAATACGCTGCCTGTATTGATTCAAGTCCAACACCATATAACATGAAACCTTCAAAACGAGCTCATCTTGACAACTATAACAGTTAAAACAGTTGAAACAGTTAAAACAACTGGGCACTTAATCTGACAACCGTTGAGAGTGAGAGCAAGTTCGATGGCATGGTGGCAAAGGGGACTAAGAGACAGCTCAATTGGGGATGCACAGAGGCATAGGAGTAATAGGAGGAGCTATTCAGTAGCTGCATAATGGTATAGCTAGGCTTAATGTGCTTGCAAGTACCCACTATGCCTTGCAGAAGAGGTATGCAGGCTGCCATCTGGATTTTGATCATGTTCTTGTCTGGAATCTTTGGCACCTCCACTTATTCTCACCTCCATGCAGCAGCTTCCCATCTGCTACCTACTCTAATGTACATGCATCAGCTTCCATTCACTTACTTTCGTATGCATGCAGCAGCTTCCATCCACCTACTCTCACCTGCTGCATGCAACAGCATCCATACACCTACTCTAATCTGTATGCAGCAGCTTCCCCAGCCACCTACTCTCACCTGCAAGCAACAGCGTCCATCCAACTACTCTCACCTGCTGCATGCAACAGCATCCATACACCTACTCTAATCTGTATGCAGCAGCTTCCCCAGCCACCTACTCTCACCTGCAAGCAACAGCGTCCATCCAACTACTCTCACCTGCATGCAGCAGCTTCCCACTGAGTAGGCATAGCCTGTCAGGTCAAAGGTCAGATCTCCCTTCCCAGCAATGATGCAACCAGCCACCACCATGAGAACAGCCCCGCTCACACGCCAGGGTGGGAGCTGCTGAGTTGTCAACAACTGATTGAGATATTACACACAAGTGTGATCAGCCTCATTCCTCTAGCGGCAGCGAAAAGGACATAGCATTTGAATGAAGCCCCTTTTAAAGGAGCCATTGTTGACTTGAGTATGAAATTAAACGTCTTGCTGCAGTTGTGTGAAATACTCTTCAGCACCACTGCATAAATACATCCCAGCCTCCCAGACACCTTGAAGAGAAGTACAAAAATGGGTGTCAATCTTTTGAGGGCAGTGTAGATAGGGATGTTGATCTTGGCAAGCCCTCCCAGGGAGAGTGCTGTATTGGCGACATAGAATAAAGTGATGCCAAACAGCTGCCGGCCTCTACAGCAATAAGGATGAGAGGAGGGACAAAGCCATCACTTCAGACATGATGAGTGGACTATGTGACCATGTTAGGAAGCAGAGCACCTAGCCGGCTGCCTTACTAGAACCTGCCTTGTAAGGTTCTAGAATGTTGTTTTTTTTCCTGTATGCATATATTAGCCTGCAGGAGGCCTGGTTTAATCTACATGCACAACTGTTCATAGACCTGGTTTACAACGCAGATCTACATGCACAACTGTTCATAGACCTGGTTTACAACGCAGATCTACATGCACAACTGTTCATAGACCTGGTTTACAACGCAGATCTACATGCACAACTGTTCATAGACCTGGTTTACAACGCAGATCTACATGCACAACTGTTCATAGACCTGGTTTACAACGCAGATCTACATGCACAACTGTTCATAGACCTGGTTTACGACGCAGATCTACATGCACAACTGTTCATAGACCTGGTTTACAACGCAGGTCTACATGCACAACTGTTCATAGACCTGGTTTACGACGCAGATCTACATGCACAACTGTTCATAGACCTGGCTTACAACGCAGATCTACATGCACAACTGTTCATAGACCTGGCTTACAACGCAGATCTACATGCACAACTGCTCATAGAAAGGCATACGATCCCAGTAATGAATTCAGTTGACTTGATGATCAGAACTCCGATACTGCAAAGTCATACATTATGACACAGATGAAATATTAACAATTGCTGCTGCAAAAATCTGATTGCTTCAACAGAACATTGTGAGTACATCAATACCATCACCTATAAGAAGAACATTCTGCTGGATTCCAGAAACATTCAAAACACACACACATACACAAGCATTTTTTGATTTGAGATATTTGTTACCAGGACCACAGGAGTCACATGAAATCATTTGAATTTGAACAGTGATTCGCCTGTCACTGCTTAAGACAGCATTACCTGTGAACAGACCACAACTCAAAGGTTACAAATTCCAGAGATTTCAGAGCCATCACGATGAGGGCGGATGCCAGCATCTGGTACACCAGCAGTACAGTTGACAGTGGGTACTGCTGAAGGGCCCATTTATTGATGAAGGACATGGCTGTTGAGACTCCAAGGTCTGAATGATACCATGCAACTGGAAGTGTGAACAGAGCTCATGATGATACCATGCTACAGGAAGTGTGAACAAAGCTCATGATGATACCATGTAACTGGAAGTGTGAACAGAGCTCATGATGATACCATGCAACTGGAAGTGTGAACAGAGCTTATGATGATACCATGTAAATAGAACTGTGAACAGAGCTCATGATGATACCATGTAAATAGAAGTGTGAACAGAGCTTATGATGATACCATGCTACTGGAAGTGTGAACAGAGCTCATGATGATACCATGCAACTGGAAGTGTGAACAGAGCTCCTAGGCGTTTCCTGACCTTGTTCTATCGTACTATTCCTTGTATAGACCAGATAACTTAACAGATAAATACAGAAGTACTTAAGCCCTCTCTGATCACACCTTTTGATGGCAATTAATTGATGATCATTGAATTAGCCGCAAGAAAGCGCCAAGACTTACAAAAAGTAATTGCAGACAGCTGGGTGGTTGTGGAGAAAACCCTCGCCTCTCCACTTTGCTGTGCCTGTGTGAAGAGTGCATTTCATCATTGTACGATTAACAAAGCTGCTTAACCCTAAATTCACTTTATCTAAATATGGAAGGGGGGTGTACTCACAGCCATGATGTGAGCCCTAGTCTCTCAAATGTAATTACTCCACTCAATGAGTTGAGCTGAAGTTTGAAGAGAGTACTTGATTGAATCAGAGAAAATAGTTTGTACTGTCTCTACTGTAGCAGATGACCTAAGCCACAGCTGGAATAACCTGATTGGCTAAAGAGACCTAAGAATCTTGATCATAAACTCTTAACAAGCGTATGATTTTGTTAAATCATTCTTAAACACTACCGCTACAATGCTGCTTATGAAGCAAAGTCGTAACGTGCTCTGTCAACTTCTTCCATTTTGATTCTTGATTGACAAGCATGTCTCGTGTTTTTCAGAAATTGTGAGATCAGAGTTCGAATTCATTATAATAGAGTACGGCAATTCACATGTAAGAATTCAGGAAATGCATGTAGGTATACTTTATTTTATCACTTGTTATGTTTCAAAAGGAAAAAAAGCAGAAAGCAACCGTAACTAAAATTTTAGTTGTCAGGGTGACACAGTTTTTACTGCATAAGCTGCCCCTGCAAATGTGATGCTGAGGTGGTATTGCAAGATGAAATGCCATGGTTAGAAACATAAAGTCATACTAATAAATTCGCAGGCAGCCTGTTCAGATTGTTCATATATCATTATCTCTTCACTACTGAGTTGAGCTCTTGGCTTGATTCTCTGACAGCAGCAGCCTTACTAGCCTCAATCCACTTGGACAAAACAGTGGCAGCACGACCACTTTTTTGCATTTCTTGGGCCATAGCCACGCCCTCAGCTGGGCTGCTCGCAACCTGGCATGCTGCCAGCGCCACACCTGCGTTGAGATTCAAGGCATCCGCCACAGCCCCTTGCTGACCTCCCATCACATCTTGGAGAATTCTTGCATTCAAAGCTGCGTCACCACCCTGATCCAAACAAAGCACAAAAACTGATGCTCTCGTACCATCAGGGTAAAGCTCCCAAGCAGCTCACAACCTCTATCAGAACTTGAAAAGCAGCTACTTCACAATGTGTCACTGAGTCCTAACATGCATACACTAAAGAGTGACCACTGACTGTAGGCTACCTTCCGATCTCTCCTTTCAAACCACATCAAAATGACCTGAATAATAGGTAAGAAGCAGCTGTTCTCACAGCATGCGCCTCTTTCATGACCTCCATACACTTGCTTACCTTCAAATCCTCAACTTCACATCGTGGGATTCCGAGGGACAAAGGATCCAGCTGATACTTCTTCAAGCCTGGCACTCCAGCCACCACTTCCACTACCTCAGCTGGGGCCATGGGGGTGAGCTCATCCAGGCCAGCAGAGTGGACCACCAAGGCCTTCTTTAAACCCAGTTGCTGAAGGCAGTCGCAAGGAGGTAGGATGTTGATGTACATGGGAAGATCATGAAAGGGACATGTGAGGAGGTAGGATGTTGATGTACATGGGAAATGACCATAGGGGTCAGAGGCAAGTTGCAGAATGTCAGGCTCCTTTGATTTTAAATCCTTTGGGGAGGAGAGACTTGCAATCAGTAAAGCAGATGTCCTGCAATGAGTTACAATCTGCTAGTGGCAATAGTTATGGTTGGGAGTTCAGCACACAGTTCAGCACATGTATGGGAGCTGCCAGGTCTTGACTGCTTACCAGCAGGGAGCCTGCCATCAAGTCTGAGATGGATGTACTGTACACGCCCACCAAGCCGTAAGCTGCATGGGCTGGATTAAGAAGAGGACCCAGCATGTTAAGGGCTGTACGTACCTTGAGGGCGGCACGCACTGGCCGTACTGCCTTCATGGCAGGATGGTACCTGATGCAGATTATGTGGGATGTATGGCTGTGAGCAATACACAAGGATTCATAATGTACAGCTGTGAGCAATACACAAGGATTCATAATGCACAGCTGTGAGAAGGACATTGGAATCAAGTATTAAATAACAAGATTGAGTGTTGCAACATCATGAACTAAGAGAAGACACGTTCTGTGTTTTTAAACGTTATTTTTTGTATGAGAGAAATCAAGGACAAGAGAGTTGTTTACCTTGGAGCATACATGAAGGCTATTCCGGCCTCTTGCAAGCACGAGGTGACTCCATCTGGCCCAATATCAATGGCTATACCTAGAGCCTGAAAAGAGACATGATTCGCATTCATTACTTTCTTCAATACCATTGGCAGAAAAGAGAGGGACCCAAGTTACGCCCTTTTCAGGCCACTTGCTTTTTCACACAAGAGAAGCACACAAGCAGCACTCTCTTGAATAATAGGGAAGGATGCCAAGCATCACTATGAGAATGACAATCACTAAACTAGATGTAACAAGTTACTTGCAACACATCAGCACTTCCACAGAGACTAGAAACATACCACCTCCCATGCTTACCAGTTACCTCCCATGCTTATCTCCCATACTTATCTCCCATACTTGCCAGTTACCTCCCATGCTCACCTTCCATGCTTACCAGTTACCTCCCATGCTCACCTCCCATGCTCACCTCTAAAACATCAGCGCTCCCACAGAGACTTGAAACAGACCGATTCCCATGCTTGGCTACTTTAGCGCCGGCAGCAGCAGCAATGATAGAGGCCCTGAAAGTAAAGCCGATGAGAAGAGACCCCAGTGGGCTTCTGAAATACATCATTGTGCCACATTAAAATGATTGTGAGGTGTCTCCACATTGTCAGCAGCATCCTAAACACTGTCATCAGGGCCACATTGTCAGCAGCATCCTAAACACTGTCATCAGGCGGCTCCATGCTCGAATCAATCAGTATAGTTTACTAGGAATGCTCAGTCTTCCAGGGCGAGGCTGGAAATGAAAATTTACCCTGTCGAAATGTTGACAGATCCAATACCATCGCCGCCCGTACCCACGATATCGACAACTATGAAATTGAGGGGGAAATGAGGTGAAAGAAAGATTCAAGGAAGCACAGATGCCTGTGCTGAAACTAGATTCAAGGAAGCACAGATGTCTGTGCTGAAACTAGATTCAAGGAAGCACAGATGTCTGTGCTGAAACTAGATTCAAGGAAGCACAGATGTCTGTGCTGAAACTAGATTCAAGGAAGCACAGATGTCTATGCTGAAACTAGATTCAAGGAAGCACAGATGCCTGTGCTGAAACTAGATTCAAGGAAGCACAGATGCCTGTGCTGAAACTAGATTCAAGGAAGCACAGATGTCTGTGCTGAAACTAGATTCAAGGAAGCACAGATGCCTGTGCTGAAACTAGATTCAAGGAAGCACAGATGCCTGTGCTGAAACTAGATATACAAACCCCAAGAGCATCAGCCTCCTTCCATAAAATAACTAGCAATGATAGGCTTAAGCAGTGGGTATTCTCAGGCAGAATTTATAACAAAACCAGTCCATAAATATGCATGAACCACTCAGCAACCTAGCACTGCATTCTCTTATTGAAACAGCTTTAGGCCTAGTGTAAAATGGCAAGTGGCGCCTGCTGTGCTGCTGGGTCTTACCATCCATAGGTGTAGACACTTTCAGCCCTCTATCCAGCATGGCCCTTGCTAGTCCAGCTATCTCAGCTGGGGTCTCGCCCTGTACATGCAGTACATGCAGTACTTACAAGTCTTATCAGAGGACACATGACTTGTCATCTGCAGAAACCAACCAGCAAGACACATATATCTTATTGTAAATATCTGAAAAACTCATGATCCTTGTTCAAGCACATGAAAAGATGTCTCTAGTAGCTGATGTCTTTAGTAGCTGATGTCTTTAGTAGCTGATGTCTCTAGTAGCTGATGTCTTTAGAAGCTGATGTCTCTAGTAGCTGATGTCTCTAGTAGCTGATGTCTCTAGTAGCTGATGTCTTTAGTAGCTGATGTCTTTAGTAGCTGATGTCTCTAGTAGCTGATGTAGAAAGTTCAATAATAGTGTTTGAGCATTCCTTCAAGTTTGGGCTACTCATTATAAATCATTCACCTTGGCTCTAAGGACCATCAGGAAGGCATATCATAGACAATATATCACTAACTATCAATCTGTGAAGCACCACAAATTCACTTATTTGTCAATAACATATAACTCTTCTAACCTTTGCTCTAAACTTCACTTATTTGTCAATGACATATCACTCTTCTAACCTTTGCTCTAACCTTCACTTATTTGTCAATGACATATCACTCTTCTAACCTTTGCTCTAAACTTCACTTATTTGTCAATGACATATCACTCTTCTAACCTTTGCTCTAACCTTCACTTATTTGTCAATGTCATATCACTCTTCTAACCTTCGCTCTAAGAAGCACTAGGAAGGCTGATGCTTGCTCTGCCACAAAGTCATCCAGAAGAGCCTGCAGCACAAAAGGATTTCAGAGACATGGCAAAGGGAGAGTATTCTCCACCCAAATGATACGATTCAACAAGTAGTCAATAAATAAAGGCTGATTGTATAAATCAAACGAAATAAAACATGTCCTGTAATGAGGATAAACATATTCAGGAAGGAACACAGTTGAGGCAATAAAAGAATTAGGAATGTCATTGCAAGAAATTCTGGGATGCCCAATGCATAGTCTTGGCATGGCCCTGATGATCTCTCTTGCTTGCTGCTTGAAAAATGACCAAGCACATAGTATGAAAAGTACAGCTGGAAGAGGTCTCATGTCACCTTGAGGGTGTGTTCCGCCTGAGCCTCAGGCAAATCTTTGCGGTCAATAAGATGTTCTAGGACCTGCATCAGGGAATATTTGTCTATGAACATTACAGCATTGAGGCGTGGAGCTGAGCTGAGCATGATGGGGCTTGCAGGGCAGTCCTACCTCCCGCATTTGTAGGGAAGCATTCAGAACACTAGACCTATAATTAGCAGTATTCGAATTAGCAAATCGCCCACAAAAGGGAGTCGATATCCGACGATAAGGCGTTAGCCTTACGGCGTTTGTTCTTGTATCTATTTTAAATGTATTCATAGTACTCTGACAGCGAAACAATGTACTCTCAAGGCCCCCCCAATTGTTGAGCAGATCATCTCTCTACTGGCCTGCCTGTAGCTGAAAAATCATGTTGAGAGAAACGATTGGAATGCTTCGTGAACTTACAACAAAGCTCTTTCCTTTTCTTGTTTCCTCTGCAAAATCGTACCGGCCCTGGGCAGGCTCCTCGCAGTTTCCAGGTATGGACGCTATGTCAGCTCCGGCGCTATTACATCAGAAAAACGTCATCCAATACTCCACAATTTGATTTCCTAACATTAGATAGCTGCACAACTGAGTTTGTAAATTCAGATCTTAGTTGGCTGCTGAGTCCATCATTGGAACGTTTTTTGCAGGAACTTGTTCATACCTTGGATATCTTAGTAGCTCCTCAAAACTCTACAGAACTAGTGTCATGGTGAGATGAGGCAACACAATTTCCTCCCTGGCTGTACCTATCTGTTGACATCTACCTGCCTACATATTGTTGAAAGTTAAAGAAAAATATGCACTGTGTAAATTGAATGCATCATTAAAAACACTTTTAGGCTGAAGAGGCTGCAAAAAATTTGTCTGAGGTGACTCTGGGGGAGACTACTACAGCCCCTGCAAGAGAAAAAAAGGAGAAGAAGGAGAAGGCCCCGAAGGAGCCTAAGCCTGTTCAACCTGCACAAGCAGAAGGTATTGAGCAATTATATTGAGAGTTCAGATTCCCTTCACAGGCTGTGGGTCTGAGACACTAAACATCTTGCATGAAGGTCAACAGCACAGAAATAGAACTCCATTACATGGTGAAGATGCAAGGTTTCTCCCTCCTAGCTGTGTTGAAACAAAGAAGGATCTGCATCATGTTTCCATTTTTTTAATGGACGAACAATTACTGTAGCATTTTGGACTGTCTTCCACACTGACCTCTTTCAGGTGGCAAAAAGAAAGAAACCAAGCTGGGCCTGTCCGCAAGCAAGCAAGAAAACTTTTCTGAGTGGTATTCAGAGCTGGTGGTGAGCTCTGAGCTTATCAGCTACTATGATGTGTCAGGATGCTATATCCTCCGCCCTTGGGCATATGCCATGTGGGAAGTTGTTCAGGTGGGAGAGGGGTGCATGTCAACACTGTCACTTCAAGGATGAGTATCATTGTCATAACCTCCTCTCCATAATGTCACATAGCTTGAAACTGTACCTTTCACAAGGCCCACAATTGCAAAACTTCTTCTTTTATACCTGTGGCTGGGGTATGCTCTTCCCTTGGATGGCTCACCTTGATATTATCTCCTCCACAACTTCTTCACTTCTCAGAGCTTTTTTGACGGCAAGATCAAGGCCATGGGAGTACAAAATGCGTACTTTCCACTATTCATCACAGAGGATGTACTTAACACTGAGAAGGACCATGTAGAGGGTTTTGCTCCAGAGGTTGCGTGGGTGACACGGTGCGGGAATGCCGAGATGGATAAACCTATCGCCATCCGTCCCACGTCTGAAACGGTAGGTCTCTCTTAGGGTGAAGCATGTAATTGCATCAATCATACAGAAATCTTATACAGCAAGTAACAGATTGGTCAGCTTATGTACAGTTTTTTTGGCTCTCCATATGAACATAATCAGCTGAATCCATGCGTACATACCTAGTGCCTGTGTGCATGCTTCCACTGTACTTGTCATGCACCCCTGATTGCTCATGGATACCCTATGCTTCAACAGTACTCGCCATGTACCCCTGATTGCTCATGGATACCCTATGCTTCCACCGTACTTGTCATGCACCCCTGATTGCTCATGGATACCCTATGCTTCCACCGTACTTGTCATGCACCCCTGATTGCTCATGGATACCCTATGCTTCAACAGTACTCGCCATGTACCCCTGATTGCTCATGGATACCCTATGCTTCCACCGTACTCGCCATGCACCCCTGATTGCTCATGGATACCCTATGCTTCAACAGTACTCACCATGCACCCCTGATTGCTCATGGATACCCTATGCTTCCACCGTACTTGTCATGCACCCCTGATTGCTCATG
This sequence comes from Chlamydomonas eustigma, assembly GCA_002335675.1. Classification (NCBI taxonomy): domain Eukaryota; kingdom Viridiplantae; phylum Chlorophyta; class Chlorophyceae; order Chlamydomonadales; family Chlamydomonadaceae; genus Chlamydomonas; species Chlamydomonas eustigma. Next base: position 323,673 of record BEGY01000021.1, read on the forward strand.
GATACCCTATGCTTCAACAGTACTCGCCATGCACCCCTCATTGCTCATGGATACCCTATGCTTCCACCGTACTTGTCATGCACACCTGATTGCTCATGGATACCCTATGCTTCCACATCACATATTAATGGCCACTGGGTTGATTTACATTCAGTGTGTCACACGTGCCATATGCAGGTCATGTACCCCTACTTCGCACAGTGGATCCGGAGCCACCGTGATTTGCCTTTGCGTCTGAACCAGTGGACTAATGTGGTACGATGGGAGTTCAAGTACCCAACTCCCTTCATCAGGAGCAGAGAGTTCTTATGGCAGGTGAGTAAGGAGATGATGGGCGTACCCACCCCCTTTGCAGTTGGAGCAGGGTTTTCAGTTGGGGCAAGTTAATAAACAAACATTTTTCTTACATGCCATACTGAAAGTTCATTGATAGTGTCACTCTAGTACATCAAGAATTTAGTAGCACCTGCTGTGTCCTTCGAGAGCACGTGTTATTTTGGCAGTATGTGAGGAGGAAACATAGCCAACTGAATTAAACTTGTGTTTGGTGTGTCTTGAATGGTAGGAGGGACACACTGCCTTTGCCAACCAAGAGGAGGCAAATCAAGAGGTGCTTGACATCTTGGAGCTGTACAGGTAAATCAAGAGGTGCTTGACAGGCTAGAAGACCTCTCATATCAGTTTGCCACACTTGCTTTTGGTGACACGCCATTGTCAGGCTAGAAGACCTCTCATATCAGGCTCATGCACCACTTAGAGGCTTTCTACGTCCCCATTTTGTGTAATGAACATCATCACTCAAGACTTCTGAATCACAAGATACTGTCATCATGAGTGACACGACCTTGGGTATTGCATGAGCTGGTCATCCCATCATTGCAGGCGGGTATACGAGGAGATCCTGGCAGTTCCAGTTACGAAGGGCCGCAAGTCAAAGAAGGAGCAATTTGCTGGAGCAGCTTACACAACGACTGTTGAGGTGTGAACTCAGTACTACTTAGGCTGTAGTTATGTTCCCCCCTTCAGATTTTTCATGATTTCTGAAAATCTGTCATGCAAATAGATAGCAATCACAATAGCAAAATGGGTCATCTTGTTTCTGTTCCAACATGTGTTGCCTCCCATCCTTACTAAGTACGGTAATGACGTTTTATGACATCTTTCACATTCTTCCTTCCTACTGCGCTCAGTTATTTTGGCACTTTTGCCCATTCACAAACACCTGCAGGCGTTCATTCCTGAGACAGGGAAGGGGATCCAGGGAGCCACATCACACCACCTGGGTCAGAACTTCTCCAAGATGTTTGGCATCGAGTTTGAGGATGAGGAGAGGAACAAGGTTCATGCCTGGCAGAACTCTTGGGGTCTCACGACTCGCTCCCTGGGAGTGATGATCATGACACACTCTGACAACAAAGGGCTCGTCCTGCCTCCCAAGGCTGCTCCCAAGCAGGTCTGTAGCGTTAAGCCTTCAGCACTCACGTTTGGAAGGTATTTGGCGTTTGCATGAAAACGTGAAGCCGATACACACGTAATTGAAGCCGATTCGTACTGAAGCCGATACACACGTAACTGAAGCCGATTCGTATGGAAGCCGAATCAGAAAGCGGGTGCTCCGAGAGCGGAGACGCTTCTGATGCGGAAGTGCCCAATCTGCTGTGTGTCATTGAATGAAAACCCTGAGTCAGATACATGACCATGTACTAGCCCTCTTATATCATTCCTTGAGACTGAGTGTTAGCATGTTCCCATGTATGCAGATTGTGCTCATCCCTATCCCCAACAGCAAGACATCGGACGAGGTGATCTCAGAGATTTGCAACAAGATTGACACTTTCAAGCGTCAGCTTGAGGATGCTGGTGTGAGGGTCGTCACAGACATGAGGCTGAACTACACGCCTGGGTCAGTATAGTGGAGGAGAGTCGTTTAAAGTTACTGACTTGAGGCTGGGCTTCACTTTAGGGATCGTAGGTTTAGGAGAGATTTTCAGAGCTGCTAGAATGATTTGTATCTCATGCATCTCTTGTGCTCATGAGGCTGTGTACATGACTTGGTGGTCAGAATGAACTGGGGCTACCTCCAACTGTCCTCCGCTTTCAGGTGTAGCACTGAATCATTTTTGTAGTTGAAGAGACTTCAAACATGTGTCTAGGACGCTCTTTTTCCCAGCTTGCATCAGATGGAAGTACAACCACTACAACTTCTTTATCCCTGCTTGTATCAGGTGGCAGTACAACCACTACGACTTCTTTCTCCCTGCTTGTATCAGGTGGCAGTACAAGCACTGCAACTTCTTTCTCCCTGCTTGTACATCAGGTGAAAGTACAACCACTACAACTTCTGTATCCCTGCTTGTATCAGGTGGCAGTACAACCACTACAACTTCTTTTTTCCAGCTTGTATCAGATGGAAGTACAACCACTACAACTTCTTTCTCCCTGCTTGTATCAGGTGGCAGTACAAGCACTGCAACTTCTTTCTCCCTGCTTGTACATCAGGTGGAAGTACAACTACTACAACTTTTTTCTCCCTGCTTGTACATCAGGTGGCAGTACAACCACTACGACTTCTTTCTCCCTGCTTGTATCAGGTGGCAGTACAAGCACTGCAACTTCTTTCTCCCTGCTTGTATCAGGTGGAAGTACAACCACTATAACTTCTTTCTCCCT
>BEGY01000021.1:326347-352845 GCA_002335675.1 Chlamydomonas eustigma
GGTGGAAGTACAACTACTACAACTTTTTTCTCCCTGCTTGTACATCAGGTGGCAGTACAACCACTACGACTTCTTTCTCCCTGCTTGTATCAGGTGGCAGTACAAGCACTGCAACTTCTTTCTCCCTGCTTGTATCAGGTGGAAGTACAACCACTATAACTTCTTTCTCCCTGCTTGTACATCAGGTGGAAGTACAACCACTACAACTTCTTTCTCCCTGCTTGTACATCAGGTGGAAGTACAACCACTACAACTTCTTTCTCCCTGCTTGTGCATCAGGTGGAAGTACAACCACTACAACTTCTTTCTCCCTGCTTGTACATCAGGTGGAAGTACAACCACTACAACTTCTTTCTCCCTGCTTGTACATCAGGTGGAAGTACAACCACTACAACTTCTTTCTCCCTGCTTGTACATCAGGTGGAAGTACAACCACTGGGAGTTGCGAGGTGTCCCGCTGCGGCTGGAGCTGGGACCCAAGGATATTGAGAACAAGGGGGTCGTGGTAGTCAGGCGTGATACTGGTGAGAACAAGGGGGTCGTGGTAGTCAGGCGTCATACTGGTGAGAACAAGGGGGTCGTGGTAGTCAGGCGTGATACTGGTGAGAACAAAGGGGGTCGTGGTAGTCAGGCGTGATACTGGTGAGAACAAGGGGGGTTGTGGTAGTCAGGCGTGATACTGGTGAGAACAAGGGGGTAGTGGTAGTCAGGCGTGTTACTGGTGAGAACAAGGGGGTAGTGGTAGTCAGGCGTGTTACTGGTGTGAGCAAGATATAAAACAAGACCAATGCTTTACCAGAGTGGTGGGTTGTGTAGCAAGTGGACCTTGAGGAGAGATGACATAAATGTCACTTGGGTATAATGATCGCGCCTCATGATGGTATATATGTGTGTGTGTATGGTAAGTGTGTATTCAGAAAGTGTGATGGCCTGGCTGCTTCATGTTTCACTGCTTCATGATGCTTGCTCGTGCATTTTGAGGGCTGCTTCCTGCTTGACAGGTGTGAAGGAGACCGTCTCGTGGGATGATGTGGCTGCAAGGGTGCCTCAGCTGCTGGATCAGATGCAGGCTGAGATGCTGGCAAACGCCACTGCTAAATATCAAGCGTGCATTGAGAAGGTAATTCTGCAGCTAAATTTTAAACTAGGAAGTGTCTAAGATGAGAAGATTAGGGAAAGAGTGCAATGTATGAAAGAAGGAAGTGTGTGATGCAAGGAGTTGCAAGGAGCCTCTATTGTTACTCCTGAGGGCTTTCTAGGATCTCCAGATGTACTTGAAGGTCGTCCTATGTTTGTTTGTTTCTTTGTTTGTTTACAGTCTGTTGCTACAGCTACACCATCGTATGGGTGCATACAGACCCGTGCCCGCAAACCAACGAGCATCAATAGGATAAGCATCAAGAAATCCTAACCCTCATCAAAAACAGCCCCCATGAACCTTTCAAATGCATGCCATTATGAATAAATCCATAACGTTGTGATACATGCATACAAATAGTTTCTACCATTCTACCATAACATGGCGTAGGAACTATTTGTGCTATAACATTCCTATGTATGTGCTCTGCGACTTCTCTTGATGTAGTATGGAATAAGATATTCAACATTGACCTGTGGCATTGACTCAGAGGCTTTAAAACCATGTTCGATGTTAGTTGCGGGAAGAGTAGTGAGGTATGTTGTGCTTCTTTCTACCATACCTCCTTATATCCTCAGGTCACAACCTGGGATGCCTTCATGACAGCCTTGGACAACAAGCATATGGTGTTGGCACCATGGGCCGATGAGGAAGAGGTGGAGGAGGATGTGAAGAAGAGGAGTGTGACACCTGATGCCATGGGCGCCAAGACACTGTGCATTCCTTTTAACCAGCCTGAGCTTCCAGAGGGTACCCTATGCTTTGCAAGTGGAAAGCCAGCGAAGAACTGGGCACTGTGGGGGAGATCCTATTAAGTTGCAGAGGTTACTTCTGCAACTGAACCTCAGGTTCAGCAGGCATGATCAGCTTGATTGTACACCTGACTCATATATTTTCACAGTGATATTTACAGCGGCAGTGAAAGACCTCTAAAAAAACATGTCAAAAAACATGCAACAAATCAGTTTGACGGAAAATTTGATAAAGTTAGCAATAATATTATCAAGATCATTAAGAAGTACCAATGACCATTTATAATGGGTGCCGGGTTTCATGAAACACCAACAACTTTAAGGGGCTACTAAACTATGGGCGTCAAGGAACAGAGGTGAATCTTAGATTTTCAAGATATTAACGTCGTTTTGAAGATTGCATGCATGGTAGCAATGACGTAGTCTCGTCATCCAAACACGTTTTAAATTAATCCTCAGCTTTCTTTCCATTGCTCACTTGAACTCCATCAACTAAGGCAGAGTCAAAGAGGAAATATAATCAGAGAAGGACAATTGCAAACAAAAGAAATGAGGACGAGAAAAGTGTGAGGAAGATGTGGAAGACTGCCAGTACTCCTACTACCACTCTTAGTATTCCCACAATTAAGCTTACAATTATACAGATATCTCACCATATTGCTTTCTGGAGCCAGACCTACACACGCTCTGAGGACATTTTCCAACATGGCGCGCTGCTTAGCCAGGGCATTCACTACCGGGGTGCCCTGGTGAGGAGAATGAGATGCACAGTCACACTTCGAACATGATCCTTTGTCATGCAGTTGTATGTAATGAAATATGAACGTGTGTATTCAAGCTCTTGCAGGTGATACAAGTTTGTGCAGAATTATGGTATACATTTTCCCCACTGCCTACATGTCTGTTGTCTGTTTATATTCAGTATGTTGCAGCATCATCAATAGTGACTTGGGTCGAGCCTTGTCAAAGTGTACATTACGGATCTTCAGAATAAGCATTTCTTTACCCACCTGAGGTAGCTGAGGAGCCTTGGTGAGGCAGCTGAGGAGCACATTTCTTTACCCACCTGAGGTACCAGGGGAGCCTTGGTGAGGTAGCTGAGGAGCACATTTCTTTACCCACCTGAGGTACCAGGGGAGCCTTGGTGAGGTAGCTGAGGAGCACATTTCTTTACCCACCTGAGGTACCAGAGGAGCCTTGGTGAGGTAGCTGAGGAGCACAGCAATAGGATGGAAACCATGGAAGGCAGGTTCATCATCCTTTCGCATCTCAATGCGTGTCACCAACTCAGCCAGTAGCACCAAGTCCAAGATAATGGGAGCAGCAAGCAGAGAGTCCTCACACTAAAAGGGGCAAGACATCAAAGAATGCGCAGCGTGAGGACAATCGTCTAATACATTCTACAAGGTGAAAGAGGATATGTACTATGTTCAAGACCATTAGGAGAATGTAAGGGTAATGACCAGCGATTGCTGACGTCACTCACAGTGTTATGAATAACCAGAGTGTTCTTGCCACCCATAAAGATCTCTGAGGTGTATTCATCCATGGCCCGCTTGCTATCTCCCACATATGGAACATACCTGCAGAGGCAACACAGTAGAGCTTGAGGTTCAGCATCAGAGCATGAGGCAGGCCAGCACACTATGACATCCTTCAAAGTTTAATACTAGTATTTTACATGGGATCTACAACAAGTATACACCGAGGTTCCTCACTAATCAATACCAGAACTTGGGATCTATAACAAGCATACACTGAGGTTCCTCACTTATCAATACCAGAATTTTCATCATCAGAAATGATGCAGAATAGTGGATAGTCATATCAACATCCCTTCAAATAGAAGCACTTATAGACTGGGCATCTGACAATCATACAACAAAGCCCTATGAGCACTTGCTTGATAACCACGACGTGGTCAGGGTGCTCTCCAGGCTTGTACAAGATGCTGTTTGAGGACACCATGTCGTCCACCACGTTGCTCTTGCTGATTTCCTTGGACCTGAATGTCTGAGGGGCGGACAGGTTGTAGCCGTCGTTGTTACCTAGATGATTGTAAGAGACTATGGACACAGGCTTAAGGCCAGCTCCTACTAAGAAGTCCACCAGCACGCTCTTCAGTTTAGTCTGCATGGGAGAGGAGATGAGCATCAGATACCAGGGGACATAAAATGTGAAGCCGATACACACGTAACTGAAGCCAGGCAGTACAGGCAGTATAAGACACCATCAGAGGAGCATTAGATACCAGGGGACATATGTATGACACCATCAGAGGAGCATCAGATACCAGGTGACATATGTATGACACCATCAGAGGAGCATCAGATACCAGGTGACATAAAGATTGCAGGAGGGAGATGCGCTTTAATTTGCAGGCTGAATTCAGTTGTTAACTAGAAAATAGAGGAGACATTGCCCACACTTCAGCTGAGGATTTCCTCATACGTGGCATTCAATGTTTGGAGAGCTTGTGAAGATTCGTAAGGCAGGGGTGCAGCCAAGATGGATGGATCAGGACAACTTGATTTTTCCAATCTTAATGCTCATGAACGTTAATTTTGTGACATGTAGATGTTCACACATTGTTTTCACCATTACCTGGCCACTCTTGAAATCATCACCAGCTATCAGAACATTCTTCTGGACCGCAAGCTCAATCATGCCCGGCACAAACGTGTTTTGTGGTGAACCGTTCACAAAAGGGACTCCCTCAAAGGCCGCAGCAACTGCATAAAGTGTGGATGGGGAGATTTCTGCTTCATTGCGCTCAATGGCAGCCAGTAGGTTGTCAGCTGTGTCGTTGAGACCCTCCACTAACTGTAAATCAGAGTACAGAAAAATATCCACAAAATCAGTGATCATGAGTAGGTCTGAATCAATATGTTATATGACGCTCCAGATGCACTATCTGTGTGTAGAGGAATCCCTCACTTGAACATTCTGGCAGCAAGATATGCTTGTTTCTCATCAAGGTGTTCAACAACAACCTGCTGATTATGATTCCATTACATACCCAAAACTTAGAGTAGCTACTCTTCCCCACGGTCTTTCATTGAAGTCAATTCATTGTTCACACTATGTTCATACCTGTGAGTAGCGCTCTGTGTTGGCAGTCCACAGCACCACAACCTTGTCCAAACTGTTACGCTCCTTGAACTCACGGATCTGGCTTCTCACCACCTCCACCTAATCAAAAGAGAATAGATCAGAGGTTATCAGAATACTTGGAGGTGCAATCCACCCCCCTCCCCAAGCAAATCAGATCATTTGATGGATAAAAGTTTTTTAGAGCTGAATGCATAAAGAATGTACATCTGTTAAGCACTTCAACAGGGTCGCCCTGAAGCAATGTAGGCCATAACATGGTTCAATTCATGCATGACATGAGCATAATTGAAGTGGGACTACAGGGTGGCATGGCATATCAGTTTTGGACGCCATTACCTGCTGCGCCTTGCTCCCTTTGATCACATTGGTTGCCCTGTCCTCTTGATTAGCTGCAATAAAGTCTGGGTCATAGATACCTGCAGTTAAAGGGTTTAGGGTTTAACCTGCTCTTGATATTGATACCAAGATAGTGGTGAAGCAAACACCTTTCAGATTGATACATGCATTGGTAGTGGCATTGGAATTGTTTCACAGTTACATTAAGGTTCACGAGGAGTGCATTCACCTGGCAGTGGAATGATATCACGCATCAGGGGGACAAGCTGCTCTTGAAGGCTCCAGTCTAGGACCTGGAATTGAATTACAACTCTATCAGGACGCAATATGCCAAGGTCATGTTGCAAGTATTTCATTCTACATTCTTGTCATAACATTGGAGCCAGTGCCAAACTGTTGAATGCATCCTCTCTTAACCTCCCTATAATGTGTACCACCCAGGCTACTTTAAAATATCCCACCGATGCCAAAGTTACCTGAGCTCGTTGCATAGCATCAGCACAGTTGAGTCCTGAAATATCCCACCCTCCAAACACTATGTCATTTGGCTCAACTATGGGCAGCAAGCTCTTGAATGGTACATACACTTCCTCTCCTTCAAAATTTCCAACTCGCAGGGTGGATGCTTGAGTTAAGGAGCCAAAGTAGTTTGGCGATTTCAGGCCATCTTTCGTGTTCCATGTTATGCCACTGCAACATTGGCGAGGCGAGGGAAGTGGCCTCAGTTGCGCTCGATTGAGGCATACAATTGAAAATATTATGTGAACTTACTGTTTATTCGCCAAAACACCAGCTAAAAGTGTTGTGCCGTTGTTCCCCCCTAGCCCAACTAGCATAACCCTGACAGTAAATTCGGGTAAAAATGAGCGCTATCTGATGAGAAAAGCTGATGACATTCCAGCCCATTGCAGCTCACCCCAACTTCGGGACTTTGCGGTCTGTGCGAAATTGGTATTGATGAGTGACAGGCTTAACAACCCATTTATTGTCTGAGCCACGACTTAATTCTGTTGTTTGGTAATCATAGGTAGAAGTAATTGACTCTGGTGCATACTCTACTGATGCAGATTCTACTCGGAATTCTTCAATCAACATGTTTACAATTCAAGGGGTTACACGTAGAAAAATGAAATACTTTGTGTTAGGCGTCTCAAATTGGAGCCATTGAAGACTCGCTTCGAAACCAGGGCTGACGAGAATGTGCGGAAGAGTGACACTCAGTTTCCCTCTATTATTCCAGGATGATGACACACAAAACGCAGCACTTTCGTATTTTTGTGTGCAAACTCTTTTTAATATCGTCACAAAATTTGAAGTGAGAAATGAAAAAACTATCTCTCAAGGGTAGAAATCACTCAAACAAAATTGGCATCACATGCAATCACGAAGAAATGTAAACAACATAGAACCTAAAAAGCAAGGTTAGGTTTGAGACCAGCAATTTTCTCATTAGCCTCATGTAAAGATTAATACCAAACATCTCTCTGATATCGCTCCTCTTGAGATATCTTTTTCAAGTACTCATCAGCAGCACTAGCATCCTCTCCAAGCTTGGATTGGAAAATCTGCTTGGCAACATTATTCGCAGGCATTTGTGAGAGCATGCTGTCATCAAAGCATGAGAAATTACAGGAAGCGCACCAATATATTCTGTAAGAACTTCGGCAAATTTCAATCTTACCTTCAACAGCTCTGCTTCCACAGCTCCTGCCATTGAAGAGGCGTCACCACAGACATAGAAGTGCCCATGCTCCTCATGCAACAAGCGCCACACGAGGTCCGCATTCTCCCTCAGCCTCTGCTGTACGTAAACCTTCTCAGCCTGGCAACCAGAATAACAGTACTCAGCAAAGGGAGCTGGCTCCATCCTAATTCCTACCTCCCTTTTGTTGAAACATAAGGTTTGCTATGGTTTCAGCTATTGACCTCGCATGTTGTCAGCCTTGAATTGGAATAAGTCTTCTAACACATGCACTCACATTCTTAAAGGATGCTACTGCTACACAGATATGCTACAACATACTACCTGTTGCCTGGAGAAAGCAGTCAAGAGAGTGATGGATCCAGATTGAGACCAAGCCTCTAGTTGGGACCCATACAGGTAATCTTGATCACTTCTTCGACAGCCAAATAATAGAACCATCTGTCCTCCTTTCGATGAATCCTGCAGGGTAAAGAGTGCCCTCAAATAGATGCCTCTCTTCTATAGCAGTGATGCATAAATTGCCAACTTGAAGAAGATCAAAAAAACATAAATAATGAAGTTGTTATCCCCAAAGCAAAGTGCCAACTCTGGCACATGGCCTCTAGTCAGTAATTGGACACTTATCCAAGATGGTACCCTACTTTCTGCACGGCTGAAAATTCTTGCGACAGTCATGCTGTGCATTGTCATGCAGAAACAGTGTTGACATCCCCTCACCTCCAGCAGCCTTTGCTTGATGAAGGACCTGAAGGGTGCCAGCCCAGTCCCAGGCCCCACCATAATGATGGGACGGCTACGATCCTGTGGCAGCCTGAAATCAGGGTTCTTAGACATGAAGACCAGGGCAGTGTCACCCAGTGCGATGCGCTCCGAAACATAGGTTGAGCACACACCAATACGGTCTGACCCCAAGCTCTGGTACTTTACCTCAGCAATGGTTGCCTGAGTGGCAGCAAGCCAGTAAATCTTAAAAACAATTAAGCAAGGGATATTTGAATGATGGAGATAGAGAGCTGAATACATCATGACTCAGTTATTTCAAGGAATGATGGAGATAGAGAGCTGAATACATCACGACTCAGTTATTTCAAGGAATGATGGAGATAGAGAGCTGAATACATCATGACTCAGTTATTTCAAGGAATGATGGAGATAGAGAGCTGAATACATCATGACTCAGTTATTTCAAGGAATGATGGAGATAGAGAGCTGAATACATCACGACTCAGTTATTTCAAGGAATGTTGGAGATAGAGAGCTGAATACATCATGACTCAGTTATTTCAAGGAATTGTCCAACACAACCCTTCCTGCGGACAAAGTTCCTGGACTATCATCTCATGTAACTTTGGAAAATTTAATTGCTTGTTTAAAGCCAATTGAAAGGAAAGTTAGACCAAATAAACATGATGCTGGTCAACGCCCTCACACTCTGAGTACTGACCTGTACAGCCTTTGGGTTCTCCAGCGGGGATGAGGATATGGAGTACAGCCTAGGCTGTAGCGGGCGCAGTACTGCTAAAAGCTCTGTGGCAGTCAGGACGGCTACAGCTGGAGCAGGCACTAGCTCCTTCAATACATCTGCAACATGCCTGGGCGCCAAGTATGCCTCCAGTGCCTTGTTGTCCTCCTGCAGTACCTTGAGCTTGGCCAGGGTCTCATGGGACTGGTTGAGGGGAAACAGGGAGAGGCCTTTAGATGTAAATTTTGAGGAGTGGTTCCATTCGAGGACATGTTCAAATGAGCCAGTTCATTTAAATTACATATCTCTTTCATTTATAATTTTTAAGAGGAGAGAATCCTTAGTAAGATATGGATTTTAAGAGGAGAGAATCCTTAGTAAGATATGGTTTTTCACATTGAATGGATGGCAAAAAGATATGAGATGCTCCTTCATACCTGCCCTTTCAAAGATGCCAGCATTGTCAGCATGTCTGGCTTTGGTGACCTGTCATGGGGAGGTTGCAACATCTCATTGATTGCATGAGCATCACATGATGGGTATCAAACAAGCTACTTCATTGTAAGGTATGTGACATGCCCATAGAGGCATCAGAACATACTTGTAGGACCCCTACAGATACTGTGTTCCTATAGCAGGGATATGATATCCAGATGAAAAGTATCAGACTTGAGCATGATTGGATTGGAGTGCTTAGGCCCAAGAAGAATCAAATGTGGATTACCGCAAGCTCCTTCCTATGATCACCTCACATTAAGTGATTACCTTTACCTTACTAGTGTGGATCAAGTGTGGATCAACTGTGGACACACACATGTGCTCACCTCAGATCATAGCACTTCATCAGAGCTTCTGTGAGAGTCATCTTCAGTGGACGATCCTCCATCCCAGGCTCCTCATAGTGATGGTTGGGTACAGGTACTATGCAGCTTCCTGTCAACCCTGAGACTGACAGGAGCTCATCCACTACCTAGATGGAGGCCAAATGATGTACCAAAAACTCAGATAGAATTCCTTGAGAGAAGTTTCTAATCATCTTGACCTGACACAATACAGCAGACAATCCAAGAATAGCTGTCTACATCCAGCAGAGAGAGATGATGTTGTTGTGCATTGCAATCCCAAGAACATAATCACATGTTGACAATATCCCTGACATGAAGTACCTTGATAGGGTTAGTAGGATAGATCCCAAGCGCATCCCCAGGCAAGTAAGCAAGCCCAGAGTCCCCCAAGTCAAATTCCACCCGGAACGTGTTCTTGTCTTCGGCATTGGTGACTGCACACAACCCTTCCAAGGCTGTAACCTTGGCAGGGTAGGGCCTGCTCTTCCCCCACCGCTTTACAGCAGGAGCTGAATCCACACTAGAAGACAGCTCGTCTATCATCCCTGCTCAAGAAGATGTAGAACAGATTATGGAGGATACAGAAGGAGAGCACAGTGTGGAGGATAGTGTGTGTGGAGAGATCAGTATTGCTGCCTGAAGCACTTGAAGAATGTTCGTGCAAATTCTACCTAGAAATGATGTCCCTGAGCTAGATTGTGAAGGGTACCAGGGAGACGCACACCGATCATCAAAAAGAGACATAACCTTACCTCCCAGCTGCTCAATAGTCTTCAGGCCTAAACTGGGAAGGCCTGTCAGGACAGTCTTGATCCACTCATTGACAGCTCGCCAATCCTCTTTATTCACATCCTGATGGTCAGGGGCAGAGCAGGTACTCAGGACCCAGCAAGAAGGGGATTCTTAGAAATGGAAGCATTTTAAAGGATTCTACAGACCAATGAAGTATGACAAAGCATGATATTCTGATAAAATAAAACATTATTTAAAACAGTCTCCCTGTGAATCATGCAGCACCTGTCTGGCCGCAACCCTCTTTGCCCCTGACTTTGAGAATGACTCATCAATGCTGATTCCACACTTACAGAAATGTGTGTAAGACCTGAACAGAATTCAATTACTGATGACGTAAGTGAAAAAAGATCTTTTAAAAGCAACTGCGTGATACACTGCAGAGAACGGTGTTATTAGGTATCACATACTTTTGACTGCAGGATGACAAGGTACTGGACATGCTGTACACTGAGTAAGATAGCTGTGTATTAGATGAAAAAACAGGACAGAAAATTCCACACATATTGGAATACCAGGAAAGATCAGTGGCAGAGACATAAGTTCAATCCTTGAAATCATTTCATTTTCTATTAACAATGTCATTTGCGTTCTGTAGTGCTTACTTATCACCCAGGGCACAGACTGAGTAATGCAGGTGGCTGAGATCTCCTGCCTTTCCTGCAAATAGCCACTCGCAGAAGTCTCTAGCCTCCGTTGGAGGCACACCATCACCCTTTCGGGGAAAAAATGTTAAGATTTGGTTTCTCAGATAAGTCAGTTTTAAACAGTCGGATTTCAGCACACTATCTTGTATCTAAACATACAAAGAGGTGAGGCCAAGTATGCAGCGCTTGCACTATAGCATAAACAAGTGCACCACCACCTTCAAATTAGAAACAACAAATACCATAGGAACACCTGTGTAGAGCAGGCTACCAGAGCTGCCTGCTCTTTGCTAAAATCATAGCCCTCAGGTCTTGTAGCCATGTCCACAACAGTAGGCCTGCGATAACATCATTAAGAGCCACCGCATCATGCTTCATGATATCAGACCAGAGGCAAACCACCTGGAGGTGATATGTTCACAGATTTGAATGATTCTATCACCTAAATATAAAATATTGGAAATATCATATGTAACACTGTCCTATTTGGCACTGAGTAAGGAAACTAATAACATGCTAGCAGATGAACAAAAAGGCTTCATTCTTTGATCTCTCCATTTTTACCTTGCATGACCCTGCTACATGTGAAAGATTCAGACACCAAACCATCCTGATCACACTTTTACGCACCAGTATTGCTTTGTTTCTTTCAAAGAGCTGGCAAGTCTCTCAGCAATCTCCTTGGAGAAGCCGTACTCAGTTCCGTACAAAACTAAGATCTTCACCATGCTGGGGTCTGGTCGCTCCTTCTGGGCAGTCAATTGGGCGGAATGAGCTACATCAGGCGCAGCAACCTTGGTGTTGACATGACTAGATTTCAGGAATGTGCTGAATACAGCTGGATCCCTCTGATCTTCATCACTGTCCTTCAGGAATCCTTCAAAAGGGCCACTCTCTGGTCCTTTCTTTGATGTTACAACACCAGTGGGAGTTGATCCCTTAGTAACCAAGAAAGAGTCAAAGTCAGTCTCGTAGTCATCTTTCTTGCCCCGAGTTCTTAGTAGGTACGCTGCAACCACAGGAGCTGCTCCCAGCGCGGCCCACTTCAGCCATGAAGGTGCTTGAGACGTCGGAACCTCCAATTGAGCTTTCTTAAGGAAGCCGACAGGGATCATTAGAGACCTCGGAAGTGGTACTTACAGGTATGTAATACAGACTTATAGAAGCGTAATCGACCCAATCAAGTGATGGAAGCTGTAGCATTAACCTTTGAATTATTATTTACTGTGCAGTAAGTTTGAAAGAAGAATAAGGAGTAAGGACTGATAACTGGCAAGCCCATTTGCGTTTTATTGCCTTCAAACTCTTTGCGAAGGACGATTTAGATAAAGAAACATTTTTTGTTTAACCTTTGCTGCAGTAAAACGTGAAGTCTTGCTTCTGACAGTTGGTACTGAAATTGAAAATGGCTAACAATATCCAATACTCTGAGAAATACTATGATGATGTATTTGAATATCGGTGCGTTTGATTTGTTGTGATTTACAATAGCTGTCACTGACCCCTTTCGTCTTGCAGACACGTTGTCCTTCCGTCTGAAATAGCCCAACTTTTGCCTAAAGGGCGACTACTATCAGAGGTATATCCCCTATACATCCATGTATCTGCATGTTGGCAAGATAGTATACTTTCCCGCGAATAACCCAGAAATCCAGAAGCCCAAACACGTTTCGAATAAATCAAGCATTTTTCAAATTTTAGGCTGAATGGAGAGGCCTCGGTGTGCAGCAATCTAGAGGATGGGTACACTACGCAATTCATCGCCCAGAGCCGCATATCATGTTATTCAGGCAGGTTCTTGTGCACATGTCTAATGGAGTTGCTGTATGTGCATCTTTCGTTTCAGGCAATCCCCAGGGCATGTAGGTTTGCCCATCATAAGCTCAATCCTATTACGACTGCAGGCGCCCTAAGAACTATGGCCAACCACAGCCTGGTGTTCCAAACATGAATGGACAGGAGGTACACGTGGCATGAGCAGTCGTGGAGAGCACCCAATAAGGTTACCTGAGGTGTGAGAATGTAGGCATATTCTCTTCAACCATCTGGCCATCAGCCTCATCTATAATCGCAGGCTTTAAGTACCTGATCAGCCTCCTCAGATCTGATCTTGCATGCTTGTGCTTTCACATTTGAATCACCAGTAGTCTCCTTTAAATTATCTTCTTGACATAGAGATCAGCTCTTATTTGCTTTCAGATCAATTACCAAATTAAGCAAATAGGCGCATTTTCTCCATATTCACTATGTTCCAGACTGTTCCCTCCTTTTTTTAATGCAGTACATGCAGATGACAGAAGATTTAAGGATCAAACTTGTTTTGTATATGTTGTTTACAAAAGTATCAAATGTGTGTGTATTTACATCTCCCAGAGTTAGCAGACTGAGAAGTGACAACAATACCAACTAGAATGCGTACTCAACATTTAGTTTATACAACTCACTCTTTAACAGAAAGTTTCCTTTAACTCCCTACAGAAATAATATAAATCTGAAGCTATTTTGAGGACTGCATGAAAAGGCATGGAAGATCCTCCAAGAAATTGTGCTGTATATAAATTCATGACAAGCAACTTATTAATGAACAAGTAACTGGCATCGTTCTAGGCCACAATACAAAATTTGAGATTCAACGCACCTACCTAACTGTTTAAAAACGAAGAACTGCAAGTGCTGTGCTATGTTGCTGATGTGTACATGCATCCTTCACAGAATCCCATGCAATGTGAGGTGCTAGGAGAATCAGTTCACTCCTCTATCTTAAATACTGAACATATCTCCTGGGTATCACCAGCGTTAGTTTCATTACCTACAAACATATGAACATTTTACGCCCCTGCTAAGTGACATAATCTAAGACTACTCTACTCTTAACTTTCTGGAGTAATCTTGGATCTACTTGTATCCGAAGCTGGAGATACCACCTCGCTGCAGAGGCTGGGTCACAAAGCAGCACATGGGGATATCATTGTTGGAGATTGCAGATCTTACTGGTCGAGAGGGGGAGGCATTTCCTGATATCTTCGCCATCTGATGCAGGCTGAGGTTTCCATTCAGCACATTTGGGTTGTAGTCAGGCGACAAGCTACCTGCGGGTGCAGAAAGTGCTGACTTCAAGGAGAACCTGGCATCAGGCTTAGAAGATGCTGGCGACTGCGCATGGACACCAGTTGCTGTCCACACAGGACCTGTGCCCCTAGTGCGCATGAAAATTGTGTCTTTGAGTCCAGGTGCTGTGGCGTGGTAAGGTGAGGGATACCACTGTGTAGGACGGGCGGGAGAATCTCCACCACTAACAGACAAAGGTCTGCGAGTGGGGCTCCTCCCACGGTGCACATCGCTCTGAGGGGAATTCGGCGTACTAGTTACGTTCTGTAATAATTAAAAGTTCGGGTAAGAATATAACAGAATTATATGACACCTCTGAAATTTACCGACCTGAGAAGAGATCGTACTGACTCG
Source organism: Chlamydomonas eustigma (assembly GCA_002335675.1). Lineage (NCBI taxonomy): Eukaryota > Viridiplantae > Chlorophyta > Chlorophyceae > Chlamydomonadales > Chlamydomonadaceae > Chlamydomonas > Chlamydomonas eustigma. The sequence goes on from BEGY01000021.1 coordinate 340,601, forward strand.
CAAACTCTTGAAGGTGTGTGTTGGTCTCTGGCTGGTATCTGCAGCCATCGTCTCACTCAAATTAAAACGTTCACACGCTATCATGTTTGTGGTGCGGTATGATGGAAGGTACATCATTTAGCCGTACAAAACAGATGTTTGGAATGGTAGATCAGCCTTCACCATGCTCAAAAGAACAAAAAGGATAAATGTCAGAGATGTGTTGAAGCATTAAAATCCGATAAACAATGTTTGAAATTCTCATTATAAATAAAAAGTTCTGTGGTTCTGTCCAAGAACTTTTTTGCTGACAGCATTTGTAAGAGATTCAGCTTTAACCTCTTCAGAATTACTCTTATTTATAACGGGAAGTGAAGGTTGCATTTGACTTTTCCCAAGTCAGAATCATTACCTGCTGCAGAGACCCAGAAGTCTGTTGTGCAATGCTTCCTAACAGATTTTGGGCTTCAATTCTGCCATGAACATAATGACCATGAATGGAATGCAGCTGTGTCTGAAGATAGCTACATAGGAAAACATCATTTTTTATAAATGCATTTGATAAGTTAATGGGGCAGTAAGTGATGTAGGTCATGACTTCTTGATGATGCCCGTCCTTTTGGTGTTGGATGAGCACAGGTGTGTGTGCACCCATTTGATGGTGCTACAGCTGCAACATACTGTAAATAAACAAACACAACCTCATACACACAGCAAGATTGCTTCTTCACACATGGATCATTACCCTCTGAATCTTCTGTAGCAGGAGCTACTGTTCTCATTGCTCAGGAAATAAGGAGCAAAAGCATAGCTGTTGCAATATAAATTCAAATTGTTAGCGCTATGCAGAATAGTAACAGCAAGTAACAGTAGAAGAAGACTTTCTTCTTTCTAAATTTTAGTGACTCCTAAGTCATAAATAGCCACATAAGGAGAGAACAAGTATGATGTGTAGCATACATATAACGTGAAGCCGATACACACGTAACTGAAGCCGATTTGTAGTGAAGCCGAATCAGCACCTTGGGCTTTTTGCACAACTTCCTCATCATCTCCATACAACATTTTATATAATACGTAAGAAACAATAATGTGTCAAAGAAATATGAAGCACCTGTTCCTACTGAAAATGATGCCATAAAGCATCTATCAAGACACCGCGCCGCTGTCTATATGTCCAGGAATTTGATTTAAGAAGAAGAGCATCATTTGCTTCATTTTTTCAATCTGCTTTGATCTTGTGCCTTCATTTGCTCTTGCACCTTTTGCAGCTCTTTTGCAAACTCCTGTCGCCACTGCATGATGTACGACATAAGAACTCATATGCATAAGTACATGATGCAGGCCATTATGACAGGTGCCCTGGGGAAAGTGCTGTGCACCGAATGCATATGCATAAGTGTATGATGCACGCCATTATGACAGATGCCCTAGGAACAATGCTGTTTTCAGCCTCCCAAGTTAGGACTGACCTTACTGCTTGCCTCTTTGGCCACTTGAGACCACTGAGACATTTGTGAATCTACAATTGCAGCCCCGCCTTTACCTGTAGGTCCACAGTTCATGGAAGAACTTATCTTTTAAATTTCGTTTCTGAAGAGTTCTGTTCTTCTTTGCAGTAGTGGAAGTGAGGGCAGGAGAGCATAACAAGTGTTGAAAGAATGCATGATGTCCACTGTGTATACAGACAAGCTTACAGCACTTACTCTTTTCTGTAACGTCTTTCATTGCGGAATGAGACCAAACGGCGAATCTCTGGAACCATCGACTGTTAGCAAGCCCTTCCACAAGCACTTGATTTAGCAAATGGTCAAGCACTCTTCTGAAAAAAGCCATATTTAATGCATAACTTGATATTATACTACGGGCATGTACATACAAAACTGGTTTGCTCCATACATTTTCTAACCTCAATACCATGACGCATTTCATCGCAACTTTATTACGTTGATAATCCTATAATTTAGTATAAAACTCATGATATTTATTACAAAGATACTGGGGGGAATGAACAAGAGTTTGTGATACTGCCTTGTTTCTTTAATGGAGCATTTACCTGAAGAATTTCAGTCTGCATCATTTAATGCACCTAGCTATGCTAGTTCAACAATGCAACAAGAGCCTGACAATCGAATGGGAGATTTGATCATGCCCGAGGCTTCTACCTCTATGATCGCTCATCCGCCACATATGCCGAAACTAAAGGTCCGCCAAGGACATCGGCATGGCCCCAGCAACAGTGAGTGTGTCCTGTTCTAAGCACCGATTGCGAAATGTAAAGCGCATCATGTTTTTCGCAAATTTTCAACTCACATTCGATAAGTTATAATTGTAGAAGGTGCAATGAGCATGTAAAGGGTTCATTCCTCATACTCACAATTCTAATAAAATTTCTCACAGAATCGCTACCAAACCTAGAAGGCTTTGTTAAGCTCCCTCGTATCCACCAAAGCCTGTCATACTCTCTAACAATGGGAGATTCATCCAGCTCTGCCCATCGCACGCAACACCAAGTCCTCCAAGAAAAGAAGGAGCAGGCCGAGTCCTCCACCACAGCCAGAGCCAAACGCAATGCCAAGCGTATGCCGGCATCAGGACCCATCCTGAAATGGAAGGATGGAACTGCAGAGATTGAGCAGTACAAGCAGGAACCAGTAGGGGCGGCGGCTCAGACAGCAGGTGTGTCATTTGCAGGAGGTTCCATGACAAGGTCAGCAGCCCTCACCATGCGCATGAGCATGGCTGGTGTAAATGCATCCATGGCTGTCGGCTCTCCTACTGCGCGGGGTGCTAGATCCATCAGTCCAAGCAGAGCTGCCGTCAAATCTCCAGAAACAATCCACGCTGCGGCTGCTGGGTCTCCTGCCACAGAACTTGCTGCTGGCGCTTCCTCCTCATCTGCTGCTGCAGACAATGGGTATGGTTTGCTGACAGACCAAGGCCTACCGCCTCCAGAAGATGAAATTACGGCCAGGTTGCTCAGTCTACCCGATATTGTGTGCAAGGCTGCCTCCGGAGATATCTTTATAGTGGGGCTGGGGTAGGTGACTGATTAAACATTCCAGATCCCACTACTATTGTGTACTGAACACATTCACAATGGAACCATGTATCATTCCACAATGGAACCATGTGTCATTCCACAATGGAACCATGTGTCGTTGCTTGAACTCTTTTCAGGGCATGAATAATCAAAAGCGTCCTACCTGCTACTATCCTATAGAAACTTGAGCTCAATGCATGCCCTTTTGTACCAAACTGCTCATGTTCTACAATGATGTATCACCTTGCCCCTCTTTTAATACTCTTGGCAGGGATGTCAGAAACCTCCTCCACAAAAGACGTCTAGGTCCCAAAGGCTTGAAAGTGTGGAAGAAGTTTGAACTAGAGACTAGTGGCATTCCATTTCAACCTGGACAGGTATACATGTTAACATCTATTAACATCTATCACATTATCTGTTACACACTCTTTCCGTTCGTCTACAAGAAGTATTTATGATAGCTGCTAAGCAGGTCCCCAATTGCATCTCCATTGCATTATGTACATCATGATGAGCCATTCATGTGCGCAGGATGCTGCTATGTTGTTAGAGGATGCCAATGAAGGCGGGGATGCCAGGAGCAACACTGCTGGCTCAGAAGCTGGTGGCGTAATCGGCAGCCCGATACTCTCTGTTCTGAAAATGTCCAAAAGCAATCGCAGAGGCTCTTTGAAGGCGCGCCCAAAGCTGAAAGTGCGGCTGGATGCCAGAGATGGAGAGGAAGGCTCAGAAGAAGAAGATATTGTTATGCATGGTGGAGGCATTTCTCCTTCTAGAGCCCGTGCTCAGGTACGTCTTATTTGATCACATTCTCTTAGTAGGGGTGCGCATAGCCTCATGATGTCCGAGTGAGCAGTTAGTGAACAATAGGAAGTCTTAGTACTAGAAGCATCCCAAGGTGCAGAGTAAGTATCCACAAACACACACATTCTGAGTCAGTTAGGAACTCTTTTATCTGCATCATGGAAGTGTATCAGACGCTCTTCAATGAGTTCTGCATGCTGCTCATTGTGCTTATCTAGCTTTGTGGGCTTATGAATACTACTGTTGCTTCGAGGGAAAATGAGTACTTCTGTTGCTTTGCTGCTTGAAATTTGGCACTACGACAGTAGAAGGCAGCCCTGTATATTGGTATGATGAGATATGAATGAAGCATACATTATTGATTAAAGTCCATATGGATGATTCGGCTTCAGTACAAATCGGCTTCATCAGTTGCGTGTGTATCAGCTTCACGTATTGAATGCCATCAACTTTCTAACAGTCACCTCTTTGATGTTGACAAGCTCAGTTGGATAACTTGAAACACATCAACCTGTTCACTTCTTTGTTTTTGTTGACAGGCTCAGATGGACGAAGACGTTAGAAACCACTTGGAGGTGACCATGGCCATGGTGGAGAAGCATCGTAAGCACATCCTTGTGACCAGTGGGCGGTACATTGCGCAGCAGCAGAAGATTGCGGACGCTGCCAAGCTGCAGCGACAGAGGGAGAAGGCCATGGACTTTGTGATTCATCAGATGCTTCCGGATAAGTTCCTTCACATGGCCAGGTACGCAGTACTGATTAGCCTTGAGCTCGGCATGCATTACCAACACATCATGGCATCATGTTGCATGATCCATGAAGCAATGTTAATGTATCACAGTGAATCATCATAGTTCTTCCAATATGCTATGATATGCATGACAGCATGTTCTCCTTTAGAACAAAGAGGTACCCATCATGGTTAAAGATTCCAGTGATATTCTGTTATGATGATAAAGTACACGGTCATTCCTCAGTCTTCTTCATGATTTCCATCTTTGTGCACCTGCTGTAGAATCTGTAAGCCCACTACTGCATCTAAAAATGAGGATGTATTAGAGGGGGATGATGATGCAGGTTTGGAGGGAGGCGATGGTAACTCCTCACCTAAGAGTCGTGGCGGGGTGAGATGTTTTCTGTAGGAGTCAGCAGTGTGTCAGCAGTGTGTGTGCATGGTGCTGAACTCGGCAGATTATCTAGCTTGCACTCGAGCTCATGCGGCGCTGCCAACTTATTGTGACAGCTGTATTTTCTAAAACAAAAACAAGTCTTGCTCATGATTTCAAAGCAACTAGTTGCTTCAATGACTGCCGCCACTCTGGTTACATGGTTCTTTGCAATGCAGCTTGTATTACGACACAAAACTGTGTCCTAACTTGAAGCTTACATAGCTGATATAACTGATTGGATGCATTTCATGTCTGAACAGAAAGCGGCATGGAACATGGTCCAGAATCGGGTCACTAAAGTCGTTGATCGGATGCCGTTCCTTAAAGAATGGGCAAAGTAAGCTGTCCTGAGCAAATTAGATAGTGAAGCTAAAAAGCATGTTGTGTCTAATTACTAGTCTTTTATGATCCAATGATGGGTCTGATTTACTACCTTGCAAAATGTAATAATACTTTGATAAGAGTGTGGACTGTCTACTTGCAAAATGTAATAATACTTTGATAAGAGTGTGGACTGTCTACTTGCAAAATGTAATAATACTTTGATAATAAGAGTGTGGACTGTCTACCTTGCAAAACATTCATGACATGAGGATGTGTGCTGACAATCCCAGCAGTAGGAAGGACGTGTTTGATGACAAGACTCAATATCTTGCTTGCATGTAGATTTCTTTTGAATGTGTCAGACATGTTTGATGACAAGATTCAATATCTTGTTTGTACTCACTCCTTGTAATTATTTTGAAGGGTTGAAAGGGCTTCACGTATGGAGGCCACAGGCTGGGACTCAGTTGTTGGCACTAACAACGATTTGTATGTTAAAAACAACACCAGGAGCCAGGGAACATGTAGGTTCATAATGTTATTGGAGATCCAGGTATATCTCTATCATTTTGTGATGATGCTACTCTATCCCTTTTTTTCCGCAGTCGCATGCACTTCACCAATAACGTGTGCATTATGTATGTAATATAACTATACATGCATTCCACATGCCATGTAATAATCATATGCTATCACTGCACGTGTTCATCGTATGTGTCAGTCAAGATCATCTATGGTTGTTTCATTGAGTACTTTACTACTACTCTGTCTCCTCACAGCTGTATACGTGCTACGATGTCAAGAAATAGGCATTGTGCCCTCCTCACAAGTCGTGCAGCAGCTGCAATGTGCACGTGCCAACATGGGGTACTGCCAGCTGGGCAGGACGGGTGCTAAGGCTTTGAGGAATGCTCTAGCAATCAATACCATGATCACAGAGCTTGATCTCAACAACAATGGGCTGGATGCTGTGGTGAGTAAGGCATTCAGCCCCTTGAAGCTATGGCTGCTGCTGTGAAGCTTTTTGAAATAGACTGCCTAAACAGGCAATTGTTTCTTCCAGCCAGAACAGGATATGAATACAGCTGCAACGAGACAGATAAACTTATGACTTCTCATTCTAGTAGCTAAGCCACAGCAGATAAAAGTGCAAGAATTTCAAAGACTGCCCCAATCCAGAAATGTCTCAATATCTGATTTTGATAGCCTCTTTTGATATGCTACAGGCAATTAAAGACATAGTCACAGGCCTGGCTTCAGGGAACATGGTGCATGTAACTCCCAAGGGCAGGCGGGAGCTTGCTAACAAGTGGATCTCATTGGGTCACGGACCTAAGGTACTGAGGGCACTACGAAGTACACTGGGAATAAGAAGCAGACACTCAGATTATGGCACAACTTTATTGTTTCTTCTACTTGATGTACATTATTGTTGCCATCAATATTCTCACTCAGGTAAGTGCCATTGCGCACTGTCACATCTGAAGTAATCCAAGAGCAAGTAGAAACCACCCTTCCTTCTCTGCAGAAGTCTGTTGACTTACAAGTTTCAATGGTGCCTGCATCAATCTTGAGTAGTCAGAGTAAGCAGCAGGAGGACGCTGGCCCCAGCCGCCCTTCCAGGTATGATAATAGAAGGCCGCAGATCCCACAACTCTCTTCATCCTGAGTGCTTGCAATGGTAGTACGCTGCAGCCTATTTCTGTCTTGAAAAGCATGGGAGATGAATCAGCATCAAGAGAGGATATTGTCTACAATGTTGAGTTGTTGATGATCTCTGATCGTATATGAGGTCCTTGATCACTTTTCTCTCAACATCAAAATCCCGCCCATATATTGATGAAGCTTCATGATGATGCAGCTTTATCGTTACATTAGCCTGAACTTTTCATTTTTCTAGTAGCTAGACTGCTATTATCATGGTTTTCTGCAAGCTCTGGCGGGGCATCAGGATCATCATGTTGTGCCTTTAACACTTGTTTCAGTAAAAGCGGAGAAGATGTTCTTAAGCACCTGAAGAATGCTGGTGTCAACACACTGCTTAAAGACAATGGGGCCATCAGCAATATCTCTGTGGTGGACTTCTCAGATAACCCTCTTGGAGTGAACGGCGCCAAGGTAATATTACTGCCTCAGTAACCCTAAACCCTAAACCCTAAGTCTTGCAACCTGTATATATGTGAATAGAAGGAGCTCAATATGACGAACAGCATCAGAACTATCAGTACTGACATACTAGTACTATTACTGCCTCAGTAACCCTAAGCCTTGCAACACAGCAGTTAATTAATCGGGAAGGTCATACTTAATATTAAGAGGCTGCTACCGGGATTGCATTGTATGTATGAAGCTGCTACCGGGATTGCATTGTATGTATGAAGCTGCTACCGGGATTGCATTGTATGTATGAAGCTGCTACCCGGATTGCATTGTATGTATGAAGCTGCTACCAGGCGGGATTGCATTGTATGTATGAGGCTGCTACCAGGCGGGATTGCATTGTATGTATGAGGCTGCTACCGGGATTGCATTGTATGTATGAAGCTGCTACCAGGCGGGATTGTATTTTATGTATGAGGCTGCTACCAGGCGGGATTGTATTTTATGTATGAGGCTGCTTTGTTGAACAGGTCGTTGCTAGCTTACTGGATCCTGTGAGCGCACCGCATCAATTCCTGACTAGCATCAAGCTCAGTAAATGTGGTATACCTGAAGCTGGAGGTATTGCCATTGCTAAAGCTATTGCAAACTCAAACCAGGTAAGAGATGAAGAGGATGAGCAGATAACCATGGTTTAATATTCTCAGCAGAGTGGGGATCTTAGGCGAGAATTGAGCGCGTAGCAGTTTGACCAGCCATTGCTGTGATCATGAATGGGTGTGAAAAGCTAGCTTTTGTTAGAACAGGAAAGTCAAGTAGAGAGGTTTTAGAGGCGTATTGTTGATTCTTAGTGGACATTGGCAGAGATGCCCACCAGTAGAGAGGTGTATTGTTGAGTCCTAGCGGACGTTGGCAGAGATGCTCGTCATCAACAGCTAGTGTCCTTTTATACTCTTCGCCTTACATTCAACTCACCTGGCTTGTGGTGTGCTGCATGAGCGTTAGCTCTTGTTACATAGCATGCTGATCAGAATGTTAGGATTTCTGATAGCTTATTTTTATGATAGCAATAGCACGCTGATCAGAATGTTGGGATTTCTGATAGCTTATTTTTCTGATAGCAATAGCACGCTGATCAGAAGATTGGGATTTCTGAGGACAACTTGATAGAATGAATATGCAACTTTCAATCACTGTCCCCAGACAATGCCAGGAACTATCTTGTAGCTGCTTGCACTCATGATTAGCAGGGTGTCCTGTTTGTGCTGCTGCAGGTGCTGAAACGGCTGGTCCTCTCTAACAACATGCTGGGGAACAAGGCAGCCGAGGCATTTGGAGAAATGCTGCCAGGCAACAGATTTCTAACAGAACTTGATCTTAGTTGGAACATGATCAAGGTAGCATTCTGTTCAACAGGCTAGGTTAGCTACATTGTCCTTTAGTGTTAGCAGATGTGTGACGAGTCCCATACTAATAGGTATCTAAAATGTGTGACGAGTCCCATACTAATAGTTATTTAGAATGTGTGACGAGTCCCATACTAATAGATATCTACGTTTTGCCAGAAGCTTGTCACAGTCTACAGGAAGCCATGTTGAGCACAAGTGGCGGTACATGTCATCTATTACCATTAAACTTGAACAGAACTGGTGCCAAATCAGCATACACTAAAGAGTAATCTCCTCAAAAATCAACGCCTTGATGTCTGTGTGAAGTTTTGGTCCTTAATCACAGTTTCCTTATCAACAGGCAGAAGGTGTTGGACAGCTGTGCTTGGGATTGGAAGAAAACATTGCATTGAAAAAGCTCAATATCTCATGGAATGGTCTGGAGACTGCTGGTGTGAAGTTAATTGGAAAGGTGTGAACATGGTGTGAACATAGCTCCATAGTCACCCAACCTCATGATGTGCTTTGGAAGCAGGCTAGGGAGAAATATATATAGCTTATATGCACATACTGATGAGACTGGCCTCTCTAAGTGTAGATGATCTCAGCTAATCGTGGGCTCCTGCATCTGGACTTGACAAACACGAGGATGGGGAGCGAGGCTGCAATCATGATCGCAGAAGGCATCATAAACAACAATGTCCTCGAGGTAACAACTTCTCACTTCAAGCTTTTATTAGTCAACGTTAGCTGGAAGCTTGCAGGGTTGAGGGTTTAGCTTTTATTAGTCAACGTTAGCTGGAAGCTTACAGGGTTTAGGGTTTAGCTTTTATTAGTCAACGTTAGCTGGAAGCTTACAGGGTTTAGGGTTTAGCTTTTATTAGTCAACGTTAGCTGGAAGCTTACAGGGTTTCTGGAAATTGTTGATGCTCCTCAGAACTTGAACGTTTAGCAAATAAAACTCCTTCAGCACCTAGATACCATGCTGCGCCTTCGCAGCATGAAGGGAATATGGGCAGCCCTATAGAATTAGGCTCTTTGGCGTTCTACAAGGCGTCCCATTTGCATGATGGAACAGCAGTGCGGGCGCTACTAATTATATGCCCTTCGAGTACTAAAGAGACACATATAAAACACCTCACTTTCACTACAGCTACATCTTCCATACCTCCTCATGTCTTAAGAGTAAATATCATGAATAAATATCATTAGTATATATCACAAGTATTACATATCATGAGTATTATATATCAAGATCACAGGTACCAAGTACATAAAACATTGTTGAGGCAGTTCTATTAACGTCATGCCTCTTTCAGATCCAGATATAAAGCGACTTATTGAATTGGTTACTCATGATGCAATCACAGGAACTGGTGCTGAATGGAAACACAGTTGGCGATGATGGGGCTCGTCACCTGATGAACGCCCTCAAAGTCAACAGCTCCCTGCAGTACCTCGGGATGCAGGTGACTGCTCAGTGGTCTTGTTATACACCTCCCCTTCTGTTTTATTGCTCTTTCTGCCCCATATGATCATACCTATGATGAGGGAGGCCCTACCCACATGCTACTATTTCATTTGCTCTACCCTCATGAGAAAAGCATCTAAATTTCATTCTAAGAGAAGACAATCATCACCACTTGTAATGTAAGTGCGCCTCCTTCTCCTGATGCTCAACTGGACCCCAACACAGGGAACCAACATGTCATCTGGCTCCTTATTCTGATGCTCCTCATCCTTCACCCTAAACCCTAAACCCCAACACAAGGAACAAACATGTCATCTGGTTCCTTATTCTGATGCTCAACTGGACCCCACCAAAGGCAACCAACATGTCATCTGGCTCCTTATTCTGATGCTCCTCATCCTTCACCCCAACACAGGGAACCAACATGTCATCTGGCTCCTTATTCTGATGCTCCTCATCCTTCACCCTAAACCCTAAACCCCAACACAGGGAACCAACATGTCATCTGGCTCCAGACAGCATGCTGCTGCTGCTGACTTCAATCCTTTGGCTCCTGATGGACGCTACTCCCTAAACCTGGCTGAGGGTACCGACAGGGCCATTGCTACACAGGTAGGCCATCGTTGATCATGTCATGATTCATATACGTGCTTGCGTTCAAGGGCGGGCTGGAGTTTTTCATGAGTTGACAGTCAACAGTCAACACTAGGCACAAGAGTGTAGTCAACAGTCAACACTAGGCACAAGGCTGTAGTCAGCATTCAACACTAAACAAGATGTAGTCAACATTCAACACTAGGCACAAGAGTGTAGTCAACAATCAACACTAGGCACAAGAGTGTAGTCAACAATCAACACTAGGCACAAGAGTGTAGTCAACAGTCAACACTAGGCACAAGACTGTACAGCTGGCTGAGATGCGGCTAAGAATGAACAAAGGTTCTTTAAATCAGTCTCAGCTTTATTGTCTTTGTCCTGCTTCCTTGCTTCCTTACAGTTGTGCAGCTTGGATGCTGCATCTGAGGCGGACTACATGAAGAACATTAAGCTGGAGGGAAGAAACAGTGAGTGCCCTTGTCCTTGTCCTCGTCTTGGAGGCTACTATATACAACTTCATTATCCTAGAATAATCACTATCCCTTACCAGATATTACTCTTGAATACTTTATAACATTTCTAGCCACTTCAGGATGAAACGGATATCTAAGTCTACTGGAAGGCTAAGGTTCATTACTTTCCTTGTTCTTTCAGTACCAAGCTGCAAAAGTGCAAACTGGCCAGGCGCTCTTCCAGTCCGGGGCATTTTATCTTTTGACTTCAGTAGCAAGAAGGTTCGCAAGATCATTCAGGTAAATGCAGTTACTGGCCAATTGTTGTGGCCGCAAGCCAAATGATGTTATACTTCTAGAGTTCATCGCATAAGCTGGAGTCTCTGATAAACCCTGCTTAATTGTATTTATGTCTACAACTTGCCTTCTAGTTGAATTTGCTTATAACTGTGATTTTTGTTAGGCTGGCGTATGCTTTATTATAAATGCAATATAGGTATCACAGGGGCTAGCTCCAGTAATGTGTACATTGTTGGTTACGCACTTACCTCTTGTACCTTTTTGCTTCTTTATCACCATTAGTTGAATGTGCTTCCTCATTGTCAATGTTGCCGGTAGGTGATGGAGCAGAAGAAATTCCAAGCCTTGATCGGCCAGCTGGCTAGTAACAGTATGAGTGACAAAGAGAAACTGAATCTGGTGGAAGTCATGGCACCCTTCAACTTCTTGTACTGCCACCAGGTGAGCAGTCATGGCACCCTTGAGCTTCCTGTTCTGCCACCAGGTGAGTAGTCATGGCACCCTCGAGCTTCCTGTTCTGCCACCAGGTGAGCAGTCATAGCACCCTTGAGCTTCCTGTTCTGCCACCAGGTGAGCAGTCATGGCACCCTTGAGCTTCCTGTACTGCCACCAGGT
>BEGY01000021.1:352895-384181 GCA_002335675.1 Chlamydomonas eustigma
CCTTGAGCTTCCTGTACTGCCACCATCAGGTGAGCAGTCCTGGCACCCTTCAGCTTCCTGTACTACCAGCAGGTGAGTAGTCATGGCACCCTTGAGCTTCCTGTACTGCCACCAGGTGAGTAGTCATGGCACCCTTGAGCTCCCTGTACTGCCACCAGGTGAGTAGTCATGGAACCCTTGAGCTTACTGTACTGCCATCAGCTGTGAGCCATCACTCTCAATGCATCTCTCCCAACCAGCTCTCATACCACTCATGTGCCTTCATTACGGGGTTCAGAAATGAATTCATGGCCTAAACTTCCAACATAACTACCTTGCATCCAAGGGGCAGAAACCATTTCTGTCCTCATTTCTTTTGAATCCACTACATACTATTGTTTCAATCCATTGAAAGTGGTGGGTTAGTTGACGCAAGGTCCTCTCAGCAGACCATACCATTTATTAACATGTTTGGCCATTAACAAAGGTCCTCTCAGCAGACCATACCATTTATTAACATGTTTGGCCATTAACAAAGGTCCTCTCAGCAGACCATACCATTTATTAACATGTTTGGCCATTAACATGTCTGTCTATACAGATTGCCATTGCGCTGAGCACTTTCACCCCACTGGCCGATGAACTGGTGCAAGCTGCCTCGATCTTGTTCACACGAGCAGCAGATCTTGAAGACAACATGGACCTCATCATGAAGGCCATGGAGGTGAGCTTCTTATCCGAATTATGACTTCAGAATGTGTAGCTGCCATGAAGTACTATGATGGTGAATGTATTCAGTGGCCACCTTATTGAGCTGCGGCCGTACGTCTATTACAGCTTAAGACGGATTCACTTGTAACTGATACCAATTTTACCCGCCGCCATCATGTGTAGGATATGCATGCATGCATGCATGCATGCATTTTATCTACATGTGCAGGATATGCATGCATGCATTTTATCTACATGTGACTCACTTAATGATAGTCCCCTCAGTTCCATCTGACACACATATACTGATGCAGGAGCGTGATATGGTCACTCTCCAAGGAGTGCTTGGCTGGAACTCTTATATTAGATTCTCCAATCCAACTGGTATGCCTGCACTTTCACTCTGATGTGTTGTAATGCAACATTTTCCAATTATCGTTTGCACCTTTATTCCTGTCATTTAACGCTGAACATTCACATATGGAGATGAATGTCAAGCCATGTTTACTGGTTCTGATTCGGCTTCAGTTACGTGTGCTTCGGCTTCACGTATAATGATTCACTACATCCTGTTTTCTTTCAGGGCATTATGAGCTCAGTCTATCCACTAGCTCCCATAAGCACTACGCAACACGTCTTAAAGATCAGGTACACTCTTTTAAAGCAGAGTCCTCTGTATGGGCTTGGATAGAGAAAGGAGACATAGTTTTCGTTGCAAAGAGGGCACTCCAATAAAGCATGCTGTGTTTGAACCAATGTCAACTTCCAGTGATGACTATGTTAAAACATCATGATGCACTTGTGCCGGCTGCATTGACGTTTGTGTTGCTGGACATGTCTCAGGCCTACACTGAGGCTCTAGAGATACCAGCACCCTTGGGAGCGCCTGGCATGGTGCCAAATAGCAACTGGATCAACCTAGCTCATGACCTGTATACCTCAACAGTGAAGGTAAGTCGTAGTGCCTCACATAGTCTCATGCATCATTTAAACCAACTTGTGCAGATCAGTTGTGTGCTATCTATTCATCAGACATTTGAGGACTTCTGTTTAACCATGAAACTTCAAAGTGAGAAATTATCAGACATGCATGGCGGACTCTTAATGATCATAATGGAAAGCTCTCATCCACACCTTCACATACTGGTTCATCCAATAATACATACTTCTTCTGTTTCTTTCCCCAGGTGTACTCCAGCTATGGACCACCTGAAGCCTGGAAGACCTTAGTGCCTAATACTGGAGTGCTTTCTTTTGACTATGTCAGTGCCACTGTACCGCCTAACGATGCAGTACCCATCAGTGACGATCAGCTGCTAGAGTTCTTGCATCGTGGTCTGGGTATTGGTTTCGACTCTGCCACTGGTGCTCTGGTGCCAGAGGCTGATAACACCAAGGGGGATGTCCAAGTGCGCACTGTTGATTGCTTTCAACTTCTTGCCCTTTATATTGTACCAGGACTTCTGTCTTTTCTAAGGGCCATGCATCTGATCTAGTTGCTAGCCTGCTCTCTAACGGCTCTTCCAAATATGTGCTCTACCAGATTGCGCTTCTGAGGCAAGAGCTGGGGCTGCATTTCTATGTCACCTGTGAGCAAGTGGTGCGCATTATGGACTGCTTTCTGGTGAGTACCATCACAGTGATTATTGAGGATTGATGATAATTGAAAGAAGATTCTCGCTGGGCCTTCTCTTGGATGCATAGGCAAGTTACTCATGCTCAATGAAACCAACCAACAGTGTTGTTAGCACTAACTGCAATCCACCAACATCTGATCCATATGAGGAGCAAGCTGACTTATTGCATATCTTTCGTACCTGACCCGCGTCAATCCTTGTCTGTTTTCTCATCATCATCATCATCATATTGCACCTGATGTTCACTTCTGTCAGGCCCAGCCACAGCGAGTAGAGGTGCTTGTCATTCTTTACTCATCCATCATTGACCGGGAGAATATTCGCAGCATCCTAGGTGCCATGAGGCCCCTAGAGCAGGTGAGGGATATTTCCAAATCTCTCATCCAGTAGAGGCATGCTCACTTCAGCCTGTTGCTGCTCAAGTTGTGATAGCTAGGCCTCAGGACGAGGGCTAAGGAGTGAATCAGTGGCATTGAAATCCAAAAAACATTTATCAAGACCTTACATGAAGAGTCATACTAAGCTGCAGAGCTGATCACTCTCTTTGAATTAATCTATTGACTTCACTTTGACTTAAATTCTCCCTCAGGTCAAGTCTGGAAACTATGCTCGAGGCATACTTATTGAACCTTACTTATTGCATCATTAATACCTTTCTCTTGCCCTTCCTTTTCTTCATCTAGAGCGTGTGTATGTGGAGACTGGGTCCACTGAACTTGTTTGACAAGTCGCATCTCTCAGGCCATTACGTGCTCGACACACAAAACCCTGCACATGAGCAGGTAGACCATGAAGCCGTATGCACATCTCTATGGCACTGCTGTGCACAGAACTTATAGCCAATGTCTTGCCTGCCTCCTTGTTGCTGCTGGTGTACTGATCCACATCATCCCAGTAGGATGTCTCATTCCTGCTGCACTCATCTTCCAAACACCATATGTGTCTTTTTCATTCATTTTTCATACAGGATTTTTCATTCATGCATTCATTCATCTTTCATGCAGGCGGCTCACCGACTGGTGAACATGGCAAACCAGAACCCCGAGATCCCAAACTTCTGGAACATCCGCATGCAAGGCGCGCGTAAGAACATCACAGAAAACCAGAACATGTGGGGCATGCTGACAGCAGAAACCTTCACGCCATTTCTAGAGTTTGATTACATCTCCACAGATGTGGCCAAACAGCTCGGGAAAACGCAGGAGGAGGTAAGAAGCAGTGCTGTTGAACTGAAGACCGTGACATGCTGCTGCCATGCCATCTCTTCTTTCATGCAGAGCTGATAGATAATGACTGACTTTGCAGAATGTTTGTTTTTCTGATTTGTAATCTGCATTTCAATCCTCCTTACCCACCTTAGTTTGAGGCTCTGAACAAGGCTGAGAAGCTGGAGTTGGTAACGAGGCAGGCAAGGCGTTTAGAGAAGGAGCGCATGCGCAGTATGTATGGCTATTACAATGATGGAAGCGGTTGGCCGGCCAAGCCGCAGTGGCAAAGTTATGGGCTACTTTTCAGGGCTCAGGCTAAGAAGACACCTTGGATGGCAGCTTGGGATCGAGTCTCTCGCCTCCTGTATAGGTAGGGTCTAGTGTTTACCTTCACATGAGAGGATGCATGCGGGAGAATTCATCACTTTGATTTACATAGAAAGTAAGCTCATGTATGAATTAGCCCGCCTTCTGTTATTGTTTTTCATCTGCAGGTACGAGCAGAGAAGTGGTGGGATATCGTCAGACTCGCCTGTAGAAGACATCTTTGATGAGTACAGCAATGAGGAGAACGAGATGTATTTGCCATCTTTTGAGGCTTGTCTGAGGGAGTGGGGATCTACGAAGAGTGAAATCCACTTTTTCTTTAGAGAGTGAGTCTTCCAGCTGCTACTTGGTAACAGATATTTAGATGTCATCATAGATATCAAGTGCCTCTATCAAGTGTGTTTTTGTTGATTCAATTGATATTCAAGCCAAGTGATTTTACCGACAGTACCAAGAATGATGAAGAGCATTTGTTCTTGCTTATTTGTTTCTTGTGGGTATTTAGCTGATGTGTAATAATCATATGAGCCTGCCTAGCTATGATGTGCAATAATCATATGAGCCTGCCTAGCTATGATGTGCAATAATCATATGAGCCTGCCTAGCTATGATGTGTAATAATCTTATGAGCCTGCCTAGCTATGATGTGTAATAATCATATGAGCCTGTCTAGCTATGTCATGATGGTCACGAAGCTGCTAATGAATGCTTGCAATACCTGCTGTAACCTGCTAGTGCAATAGTGTAGTGTAGTAGTGTGGCATTGACGTTAGTCGTGATCTATTGATCTGTTGCAAATAATGTAAATAATGTAATGTTCAACTTGAGATGTTGTCAATTGTGCAGATTGTTCCACAGTGTGTCCAGAACCTCCAGAACCTCTATAGTGAACAATGCAACTGGTCACAACATGTCAGAAAGTGGGACCTTGGCAGATTCTGAGCCTGCGCCCCCAATCATGGTGATTGACTTTCAAGGGTTTGTTGACATCTTCTTCAGGGATCCTGATCCTTCAATCAGGTGGGATTACTTCCATGATGATGTTGTAAAATGCATGCTGTTCATAGCAGTTAGATTATAATTATTGGTATCACATACCAGACTGAATGATTGTTGAAGCCTGCACCCAAGATACTTACCTTCTAGATGCTCTCAGTAACATGCTAAACATGCAGCTATTACAAAAGTCTGTGGGCAATACGTTGCTCCCATTTTTGACAGGTATAAGGAGATACCCCCCGCTGCTCCATCTTCCAGTAATGCTGTAATAAGAAGTAAAGCCAAGAAGAATCGCGGCGCAAATGTTGCATGAGGGGAAATAGAATGAGGGGATGACATGCTGCTTGTGACAATAATGCTTCTGGGTTTCGTTATGCTCAAAGTGACTTGAGTAAAAATTGACAAACATTTAGTGAATGACAATTCTAAGGATACCACTAGGTGATTAATATTTACAATAACAGTCCAGATATGTCATATCTGCAGCATCAGCTACTAATTGATGGCAATCCTTCACTTGACTATTTTACTAACTCTTACACAGTCATAATGTGCAAATGAACAAATACATAGAATTGCAACTCCTACTGCAATAGGACATGCCCCGTTATTATTATACCACTTAACTGCTGACTGTAACTTGTCCTGTAATCATGATAATGATAGGACGAATAGGGCATGAGCTTTAAAACAAATAAGGACTTGACGTAGTAGGCTGTTAAGTATAATTTTTGTCATTGCAATTTCAAGAAGAACATTCAAAATACTTAACACTGTACAATATGAGAGAGTAAAATGTATAGCAGCATCGTGTTGCAAAGCAGTGCATTGGAATTAATTTATATAACATTATTTAAACCGACGCCACCGCAAATGGTATTCAATGTCATGTAATAAGTTGGTTATAAACTCATTAACAGTAAATATACAACAAGCTAACACAAATCAAAATGTGTCCTACGTTCTTCCTCTGGTATATATCATCTGCATTATGCCTACGGTCTAGGCATACAAGGCACCATAAGTCCTCATCAGCGAGATCATGCGATCATGATCCCAGGCCTGGACCAAGAGACACATCAATCTGTAGCAGCTTCACGCGTTACCACAAGCTCAGCTCGCAATCATAACTATATTGCATCACAGTGGGCACCATGGCGTAGATGGTATCATGCCAGCAGGGCACCTAGATGCTGTTGATACTGATGCCTGGTCACGACAGGTATCATGCCAGCAGGGCACCGAGATGCTGTTGATACTGACGCCTGGTCACGACAGGTATCATGCCAGCAGAGCACCTCGATGCTGTTGATACTGACATCTGGTCACGACAGGCATCATGCCTTTATGTACTCCCAGATACTTACTAGTCATGAGTGCACAATTCCTACCACCAATAGCAGACATCTCCATGGCAGAGGCTGCATTTTCGATAGTGTTAACATAGCAAAAACCATCAATGAGTTTAAAAGGTGTGAACACTTCAGGAGGCTGAAAGTGTGGATATGCTCTCCAATCCTCTTTAGCCAGAACTTTTGAAAATTCCCCAAAGATTGTCTGAATTATGAGGTTGTCCAGAGGCTCTGATGAAAAGACCTGATCCGATTACAACAGGCTGTAAAAACACATCATTTTCCACAAAAGCAGCAAGTGTACATGAATACGTGAAGCCAATACACATGTAAACTCAGGGTAGTTGCAAAGGAAAAGCAACCATGCAATGAGCAACACAACTTCTGGTAGAGCATAAGGACAGCAAGTCCGACACAAGTTTTACGCTTCAAGGACTCAATCCCGGCGGTTGTTAGGGTAGTCTCAGATTGCTATGACTCATCACGATAATCGAACATTCAGGCATTCACTTGCTGGGCGATGGTCCTAACTATCATGTAAAGGTTATGCCACAATAAGCCAGCTCAGCTCTGTTAGCGCTCTCTCACAACAGTGCTACTATTCCTTAAGTATCTCGCTCAGATCCATGTTGCTTATTTCATGCAAGCCACTCTTCTTCTACTTCAAACAAGGTTTACCCAATGAAGCTTCCCCTCCCTCCTCACCTTGTAAACAGTATCGCCACCTTGTAACTCCAGTCGTGGACTAATAGCTGAGATCAAAGTGTCGGCATCATTTGTGAACAAAATGAAGTCATTCTGCAGCCTTTGAGCTCCAAAGTATGTGGCATTAAGGCGGCCCTGTACAAAAAATAAAGAGAACAAACAGAACGACGCTGGAAACCCTCCAGGAACGTAAAAATGACATCATATTACATGACTATATGATCTCAGCATGATGGACACTATACTGGGGACATCTTTCACTCTGAGGCGCACTGAAAACTGTTGATAGGGCAGAATGTCCTCAAAAGGTTGGTATGACACCTGTATTACTGAATGGACGTTGTAACTGTATTACCTGAATGTACGTTGTAACTGTATTACCTGAATGTACGCTGTAACTGTGCGCTGGTAAGTCCTCTTGATTTCTTTCGAAGCCTCCATCTTCAAGTGTGCAGGATTTTGTACTTTTGAAAGGCCTTGCATCGCCTCTTCAAAGCCTTCCCCTCTCTTCCCCACATTGCCATGTAACTGAAGAAAGTCAGCAGCCATACCACGACTAGAAACAGGCTCAGGATCAGTCACTGTTAAAGCGCCATCCAGGGCTGTGGCATAATCTGAAAGATGAGCACCATGCAAGTTGTTCTGCAACTGATCACCATCCACACCATTAACAGCAGGAGCACACCGGACCCATGAGCACAGTCCTGGGCGATGATGATGGTGGGGATGGCGGAAATCAAGATGAGCATCAGTGGTTGATCGGCTTTGAGGATCAGCATCATGTTGGGAACTGCTGCTATCACCATAAATATCACGTTGAGTTGCAGAGGTAGCATCAGCACATAGTTGTTCATCTGACATGCTTATTTTGGGTTCCTGTTCATGCCAGTTGCTGTCTAGAGAGGACACGTCAAAGGTGATGTCGGCCACTTCCAGAGGGGATGCTAGGATGACTGCATGGTAGGGTCCATACTCCCCTGAGAGTGGATGCATGAGTATGTACATTTTGTATAATCATCTCTTCACTACAAGTTCTAGAGGCCTCTGATACTTGAGACCAAGCGAGTGGGAGCAGGATGCATTGCATGATGTAGGCATACAACCATTTGAACCTAACAGCTCATCAGTAGTAATGCTGTGAAGCATAAAACACATTTTTCAGTACAAAGACCAGTACCTGAGGAAACCCTTGTTCTGGCACGACAGTACATGAACATGAAATGGGTTGCCGTATTGCTACATCATCATTAAACAGTTCATCAGTTGCAGAATGCCGCCTAATGACTCACTGACATCATTAGTTGCATCTGTCTGTACTTTTGTGTAAAGTGTGAAGCCATGCCGGAGGGAGCTGGTAGAACCTGGAACCTCTGGTTGAAAGGGGGCGACTTTGATTCTTGTTACTGCTTCACCCAACCGCAGGAAAGGCTTGGAGCGATTAAGCAGGCCCTTGGGAATGCCTTCATTTCCGCTGGCCACAGCCCAAACCTCTCCCACAGATTCTGGAAGGAAGGACACCAGACCTGGAACAGAAATATGTTGTTGTACATTTAAAGGAACCACCAGGCTTATTAATAAGATGTTCATACCGCTAATGCCTATGAATGAAAACTCATTCAATCATTGTTGGGACATGAACATAAGGGAACACATCATAACCATGATCGGCCAGGGTTGAGAATCTTGCTTAAATCAAAATCAAAATGAATTCAAAACATGTCTTGAAATCTCTAGGTATTATTAAAATCCACAGATTCCCTGCTTGATGCATCTCAAAAGAGTAAAGAGCTCAAGCTGGCACATTTTGTCACCTGGTTTGTCGTAAATCTGAAGGTGCGAAGCTGCATGATGTAGTAAGTCAAAAACCTTAAATATTGAACTGGAAGTGGAATGTTTTAGTGGAATAACTATGCACTAGGTAGGAGATAAAGGGCACCTGCTAAGGCATTCAACCCCTCATTCCTTTGGTTGTAGTTGCATCTATTGACAGCCCCCACAAGCTCCCTGATGAAGGCCACGGCCCCCCAGGACCACCACTGTGAACTCAAGTACTCCTGCAGAGGGTTCAAAACAACTTGAGCTTCCTATTGAGGGGACAGGCAATGTGCAAGAGATGCTGAAGCTGATGAATGGTGGCTCCTTGTAGCACTGATTCCACTCAATATTCCACACAACATTCCACACAACATGCAGAAGGCACTACTAGCACTACAGGGCACAAAACAAGCTCAGCGCAGCATTATTCCCATTATGCAATTAACACGGTGATGCCTATGGACGTTGAGGGAAGTGTGATGGGTATCACACTTTCCTTCTCAACGCAAGGCCATAAGGAGTCACCTTAGTGTACTCAGCGCAAGAAACCTGTGTGAGGTTGTATATGCCCAGGGCAGAGAGCATGCTTTCTGGGCTGTCAAAAGCCCTGCCTTGATTTTGAAGGTCATAAATTTGCTTGAATCCGTCAAACATCTGTTAAGAACAGAGACTTATAAGTTCATGCATCACATTGATAATGAGGGAGCGCAAGCTGTCAATGCTCTCCTCTTCTTTGCTTGCGAGTAAGTAACTTATTTAACGTTTGGTCTGTAGGTCTGTAGGTCTGTGCATTCTGAATTGAGCTCCCCTGATTACGCACCTCCTCCTATGTATACCTCAGCCCAGAAAAAAGGGTCGAGGTATCAAGAGTGAAACAACAACAAACTCTGCATGATTGCAACAAATCACTAGCAGACAATTCACACCTGCTTTGTTTTCCTTCCATACATGAAAGGTGACAGTCCATACTTCCATAGAGACCGAGCAAGAGAGAACCAGGACGATGTCTGCAGGGTGAAAGGTAGTGGCACAGCTGCGCCAGTAAGATAGTAGTGGGCCCACAGCAGAGCAAACCAACTAACTAAATTACAAATCTCTGACCTGCTAAAATTCGTTTCGGCAAAGATAGCTGTGGCGTCAGCTCAGTCAGCTTCATAAATGTAAGTGTTGGCATAAAAGAATGTTAAACTGCCTCTGGAAATAATGGAGACATAGCCCGCACTTGGTTATGGACAATCTTGGTTCCATCAAAAATAGAGAAACCTCCACTCCCTTCCTCACTTGGGGGAGCTACGTCAAGATTCAGCTCCTGGGCTGCCTCAGCAAGGTAGAAGTTATGGTCGGAGATAATGGAGGCACCAAGCTCTAGTACCTGTTGCGAGACAGTGGCATTGCACTACCTGATTTTAGGTGTTTAGTCAGGTCACAGAAAAAACGAGCTTCTGTCATAGGTTATGATTGAGAACAGAGCTATGTCCCTGCAGCAGAAGCTCCCTGCTGGGTTACTGTTACTGTTACTTGATCATGTCGTTGTAACAAGCAGCAGCAACTGAAAACCCTAACAGCAGGAACATATTATATTGCATCATCAGCAGCAGCCACCTTCAAAAAGAGACAAAGAGCCTGATAAAAATGAACACACAGAACAATCTATCTGGATTGAAAATCTTTTCATTCGCAGAATCACCTTTCCGTCATGAATAAATGTTTTGGCTCTTCCTCCGACATGATAGGTCGACTCAAATACATCCAGTTTTGTATCATTTCCCATCTCCTTCCTAATATTAAAGGCAGCAAATGCACCACCGACACCGGCTCCTATTACAGCCACTCTGAGATCCTTCTGCAACAATGGGACGTAATCAGCATGATTGCTGACCTGTTGTGCCTTCCTACTTCCTCTTAAAGTATTATCATCATTAAAGCAGAGAGCCAAAGGAATGAGAAGCAGAGCAGGGAGAATTAATGAATGGACGTAACTGTAGCCGGTCATTTAAGATCAAGGCGAAGCACAATAAAGGTTACTCCTTTTTGTTCCGTGCGAGTGGGAGGGGGCAATCATCACAACAGATGTGTTTCCGTACTAAGAACATGCAAACTCATTTTCGCATCTAGGTATATTGAATCGTATCAAATCTTCTTGGTTTTCGAAAAGTGTGCTTTGAAAAGCGGACATGCATTTGTCTAATGCTGGAAAATTGAGAGATAAAATTATTTGGCATCAACAGCCCTAATTACTCATTGCATGTGCATGCATTTTGTCACAGAGTTTAACAATTCAACAACAGCCCTGATTACTGATTGCATGTACATGCACTTTGTCACAGGGTTCACAATTCAACAAAAGGGATTTCACTTGCCTACATTGCCATGCGCCCATAAATGACTGCAAACACTGCTTAGTTCAAAAACTGTTACAGGGCCTTTTTAAGTCCTTGTGGCAGCATATTAGTTGAGTAGCATTATAAGTTGATAATGAGCTATACTCTCACATAGAGCTCTCAATTCCATACTTAACGCAGTTGAAATCGATGCATAAAGCATACTTAGCTAGACACTTGAGTCTAGTACATATGAGTGCCATGAAGAGGATGATAATAGCTTAGAACTACTACAACATTATAGTACACAACACATAAGCCAGTTTCAAGTTCTGTCTACACAAATCCAAATAAATAAAAGACAGGAGTGCTAATTCAAATGTCAAAACTTCAAAAATGAAGATCCGTAACTTTAGAGCCTTCTGTGAGAACTATGAGCGAAGGTGACTTAATTCTTTCAAAGCACATGCTTTTGGTGACCCAGACATTGTTTCATCATCATCCCCTGCTTGGTCGCATTGTAGTAACCCATCACCAACATAAACTGTCAATGAACACCATTAAATCGCCCTCCTCATAAAGACTCAGCTCATCTACAAGCTAGTAGCTGAGAAGGAGACTCAGCTCATCTACAAGCTAGTAGCTGAGAAGGAGACTCAGCTCATCTACAAGCTAGTAGCTGAGAAGGAGACTCAGCTCATCTACAAGCTAGTAGCTGAGAAGGAGACTCGGTCATATAGCATATTAAGACATGGGCCTTCTGTCATTATGATCATAACAGACAGCAGACATTGTATCATAGCAAGATCAGCCACTTGTCAGCTACTACGCTGTAGTGATGATGTATTGAGATGTGAGGTTCCTAAGGCCATCTGCTTAGTCATCTTGTCAAGAGCATCGCCTTCGTCATAATGACTGCTACCTTGTCCCAGAATGTGATCAGCCCAGATGGTAGCCGGACTAATATGCCCCACAGCCCCCACTCCAGCCAAACCATAACCTGCAGTATGGAGGGCAGCTGATGAGTGATAAGCTTGCAGTCTATAATGCTCACACCTAGCAGTAACAGCTGAATAGATAGCAGTGTATTGGTGAGGCACTTATATGTACTGGATTGATATGGTCCTTAGTATCATACTGGAAGGTGGGTAGGAGAATGAGCGTACCTTGTTTTGAAGGAGCACCAGCAGTATTGCCAACAGCTGTACTGCTGACAGCTGTGGCACTAATGGTAGAGGTCATGTGTGCCTCTAAGGCATCAGGCTGTTGAAGCAGCAGGGAAGAGATTATAGCAGTTGCATCATGTTTCTGGGCAGCTGCTGCTGCTGCACTAGTCTCCGTTCCAGAAGCCTCCGAGGAGGCGCTGCCAGCCCGTCTCCTTGTCTGTGATCTGGCACCTGCACTGTCAACTTCTCCCCCCAGCACACCTCTCTCAGCTGCAAATGATCTCCCCACATCTGTCAACACGTCTTCTTCATCCACATTCATACTATATCCATTTTTACTTACTTGACCTGAAGAAGGTACAACACTGCCGTGCCCATCAGCAGAATCAGCAGCAGGACCTCTGGGCCTGCCGCTGCTAGAGGCAGAGAAGCCTAGGCGGTGCGGAGAAGCAGAAACTGTGGCTGGTGGTGAGAGCTGAGAAGGGTAGTTAGTAATGAGGGGGGCGGAAGACCTCCCCAGAGATCCAGAACGTTGCGGTCCTGAGGTCTGCAGGGAGGCAGCACGAGTGGAGGTTTCCCTGCTCCCTGCCCTGTCATTCACACTTCCAACACTCCAACCAATAACTCCTAGAGCTGAGGGCGGCTGATGAGGGATCATAGCCGTATTTGTCATGCTTGTGAGATGTGACGGCGATCGAGGAGGCGCAGCAGCTAAACCACTTCCTGCAACACGATTAGGGTAGCAGCCTGAGGATGGAGAACCTGGTTGCTGAGGATGGGAGGAAGGCTGACTAGTTTGCGAGGTTTGAGGAGTCCTGAGCAAGCCACGTGTGGAAAAAAGCTGCAAGTCTGCAACGGGTGAAGTGCTGTTAGGGGCATCCCAGCCACTGAGCTGCTGATGCGAAGAATGGGGATCCCTAGGGTTAAGGGGAGCTGCTGCTCCTGCTGCCTGCGACCGCTTGGAGGAAGGAGTAAGGGACGTGCACCTGTGCTGTGCTGCAGGCAGTACAGGTGCTGCAGCAGGTGAGAGCTTGCCAGTGCTGCTGAGCTCCCAAAAGGAGGTGAAGGGACTGCTGCCTTGCTGGGAGCTAGCAGCAGCAGCAGCAGCAGCTGTTGGTGACGAGTGGAGGCGGGAGGAGGTCCCTGGCATGGGCTTGGTCGGCAGCTCAGCATGGGGCCCAGAGTACTGTCGGTTTGATAGGGATTTCTGAAGGATGCCACCTGTCCTTTGCTGCTGCTGCTGCTGCTGATAAGGCCTAGAGATTGTTAGAATGGCTGATGCCCCCATGTTCCCGACAGATCTATCAGCCAGGACATTTGGCAGGCCCTTCTGAGTACCCAGGGGCTTGCGCTGACTCAGCATCTCCATCTCATGCTCCAGCCTAGTCTTGTACCTCTCATTCTCTGAGGCCTCAGGCAGCTCTGAAACCGCAGGATGTAATGCTACCATGCTCTCGTCCGACCCCTCAACCAACATCTTACTTTGTATGGTCAAGTAAGAAGCGTGCATCTCTATCTGCCGTGGTATCAGGGTTGTGGCACCATTCTTTTTGGAAGTCTGCTTGCTGTACAAGTGTGGCTGGATCAAGAGTTTTCTCAGTTTGGGGTCTAGGGGACTGGGCTGAGGCCTTTTCAGTTCATCCACATGTACATCAGTAAGAAGGGGATCATCATCTGGCCTTGAGGCTGTTGTGAAGGCATGGTTGTTCCTTGTCATGGATTCAGTGTCAGAGTCTAGTTCACTCTCAGGCAATGCATGAGGAGGGGAGCCAGAAGGGTGTGAGGAGGTAGCTGCAGCTGGACCCGTACTGTTTTTCCCTAGGAGAGGAGCGGGTGATGCATCGGCAGGTGCCACAGGCATGGAGGTAACTTCTTCTGCCACTGGAGGAAGTGTGGCAGGGTATGAAGGGGGTGGGAGCCCAGGCATGTTGCAACCAGACTCCTCTGACTCATACCCTGCTTCCAACTGAAGTAACTGTTTACGCCGCTGCAGTGCAGCAAGCATGCTCTGCTTACCAGTGATCCGCGTAGATGATACCTGTTGAAGAATGGATTTTAGACAAATGCCTTCAGAACCCTGAATTTGCTGAAATGCATTGATGCGCACAGAATAGACTAGTTAGTGAAAGCTTGCCTCTTTTTAACGCAATTATGTTTTTGAAAACATATCCATGAACAAGTTATTTTTTAAAGCCAGTGATGAACAACCCTGCCTAAAATTCATATCTAGAGCTGCTGATCTCCCTGCTAATCATATAAAACAGCCTACAGATCGGCTGCACTACGCAATCAAGTTAATTTATGCACAGCTATGAGATAGCCTCTTGTAAATCAGATGCGAGGTCGGCATAAGTAAATCAGTCAAAATGTTTGAGATGCAATGTCTACCTTATTCGCCGTGCCGGGAGGATTCCTCCCAAAAGCTTTTGTGGAACCCTGAGTCGAGTTTTTTCCAGAGGAGGTTGCTGTCCCACCATATCTGGAAGTACCAGCTGACAGTGTCCTCCTTGGAGGAGCTGTCCTGAAGTCGGGTAGCGCAGCTGGAACATCTTTATGATGCATCTCAGCGTACGAAATGTAAGATCCTTGCTCAACCTGCATGATGATTATTAGTGATTAAGGGACTTTCACTATCAAGTCTTTTATGAGTAAGGCAGCAGTTATTGGTGGGGCCTCACCATGCATACAGCAGTAGCTATTATGAGTAAGGAAGCAGTTATTGGTGGGGCCACACCATGCATACAGCAGTAGCTATTATGAGTAAGGCAGCAGTTATTGGTGGGGCCTCACCATGCATACAGCAGTAGCTATTATGAGTAAGGAAGCAGTTATTGGTGGGGCCTCACCATGCATACAGCAGTAGCTATTATGAGTAAGGAAGCAGTTATTGGTGGGGCCTCACCATGCATACAGCAGTAGCTATTATGAGTAAGGAAGCACTTATTGGTGGGGCCTCACCATGCATGCATGCAGCATTATGAACATATCATGCCTCTTATTGTGGAGCTATGACAGAGGAGCGAATGACAAGCCAATATTGTTCAAGGGTAAAGATGCTGTTTTCTAGGCAGAGGGAACTCACAACACTAGGTGCTTCTCCCCAGCCTTCAATAGCCCAGGAAGATTCAGGCTCATCTATGATAGCACTCAGGCTTTGAGGGCCTTGATTCTTACTGGAAGTCAAAGTCACCCAAGGACGACCAGATGGGCCAGCTGCAGTGGCTGGTCGTGTTCTTGTGTACTCCTCCATGAACAAAGACCTAACAATTAAAAGTTCTTATTCATCATATAAGTGTGATGAATAATCAATTATATCAAGGTTTTGACACTATGACGAGTACCTTTCGACGACAGCATTCGCCATTGCATCTGATAGCCTTATGTCTTCAGTCTTGTAACTTAGCATGCAAATAGTTTCGAACTCTGTTTCTCCACCTGTCTAAGGCAACAGTACGGCAGGACTGTGCTCAGGCACAATTAGAGACGACGTAAGAGTAAAAAAATACAGGATTGGGCTTGAACTTATATCAAATAACTTTTCATAACATGTGCGTGTATTGTCTTTCTTCATCCTGTCCCATCCACACAAGCTAGGTGCCAGCTACGATTTTACAGCTGGGTTACAGAGTATGGATTTAATATTTCCGTGGAATATATTCAAAGATCAACTTTCCTTCTTATCTGCTGGTCCAGCTCCGCTAGCAGATATGGACTTGAACTACAACCACGGAAACAGAGCCTGGCAACGTATGTCTATGCACATTACATATTACCGTGATGTAACAATCAACAGCTTCACAAAACAATGCTGGAAACGGCTGGAACGGCCAACACAGATCAGAATTATGCAAATAATTAGGTTCAGGGATTAAGCAATAGAGCCTCACATTATGATACCCTCCTGAAATTATCAGATGTGCTTTACTATGCACTAATGTAACAAGTTAGTCGACAGCATACATGGTCCAATTATTCAGACAACATAAAAGAAGATCAAGAGCCCTTATAAGTGCACAGCTCATGATCTACCACCAGCAAAGACTACATTCTTCAGAAGGTATCTAAACTATCTGAAGAAAAAAGTGAATAAAGTGATGAAGTTACTCACAGCTATGGAAGTAATGTAGTCATATAAAACTAATCAAACCTGTCCTGCTACTAGTTTGTATGCATGTTCAACAGGACAAACCTAATCAATGCTTCTTCGGTAAATGTACTGATTGATACCCTTCCTCTCCTTGCACAGGACATGGTTGCCCACTACCTGCTGAGTCTACCAGACACTTAAATTATTTCATCCCAGACAGTCTTCCTAGAACCTGCCCTCAAGGGGAAGAGGTATATATTCCTATACAAAGCTGTTCCTCTGCTTCTTATTCAAAACCAACACAGGGCTGATCAGCAGGGAATTTCTCAGCATCAGCCTACTGCCTCTTGGTTCAAATCCCCTTTGCCCTCATCTCCTTGCTTGTACATCTGGAGTTCCTTAACGTAACAAATAACTCTATCAACATAATTCTAACTTGAGGCTGATGTCAAGTCAGCTGAAGGACCTTCTAGATAGCTTCTGATGAGCTAGTAAGCTGGGTTGTGGCTACCCTTATGGCACTATGATGACTACATGATGACCCACTGATAGAATGCGATCTTGGGGAATGAGCACCAGCTTCTTCTGCAGATGCAATAACTGAGTCAGAGTTATCATGTCCACCTTCGAGTCCCCCAGCAGTCAAGGAAGGGGTGCCGGGAGGAAGCATGCCCATGCTGCTACTGCTGCTGCTGGCAGAGCGCTCACTCTCATTGCTGGGCAGTCGCATGCGTTGATCATATCCGTTGCCGTCCCCATGCGCCACATCAGATGCATGCACGACCTGATGTGTATTACCTGCTGGCTTAGAGTTGAAATAGAGAGGAGGTATGGAATGATGGAGATGGGAGTGCTCTTGCGACTGCACAGGGCTCCTCTTCATATCAGAGGGAGAGGTCTCACTGATGTGCTGAGAGGCGTCATGGGCTTTAATTGAATCACACGCCATTGGAAGTGAGTCCGCTTGCAGAGCAGCACCTCCGCCAATGACAATTATGGCTTCATGAGCAGCAGCCTCCAGCCCTCCCCTGGATAAATTGTGCCTGAGGCCCAGTTTCCATTTCTCAGACGGCGTCAGCTTCGCATCTTCCACATGATCTAGGAGTTCATCCAGCTCCTCAAATGTCCAATTACCCCCATTGTGAGGTTCATACGACAATTCACGCTCCAGGCGATGAAATAGTGGTTGTAGCTGCAGGGTCAAAGCATGGAGAATTCAGTGTTTAAGAATAATTACGGGCTATGCATCATAGAAGTACAAAACATCGCTTGTAGAAGGAAAGTCAAAACTGAATCAATCCTCTTGCACACTTGGGAGGTCAGCAGACTGTGGAGTCAATATCCTCAAGGTTACGAAGGCTTAATTCAGAAGGCTGAATGGGCCTGTTTGACATTGCGTTGCAATTAGGCTATAACAGTCATGCATGCTTTACCTTCCGTCGAATTAGAAATCCCTTGATAACTGACTTGACATACAAGGCTGCATAGTATTCTGAGCATAGAAACCAGATGATAAACAAGATAAACAAAGATGTTTACACTGATAGTGAATGAAGTTAGGAAACTTTTGGGGAAAGTGTGCACACAGTCAGAAGATGCGTGTGATGTTATCCTTATTACTGCTGTGGATTCAGCAAAGAAAAACCATAGCGACAGTATACAGCAGGATCTAGCATTGAAAACAACAAGGTGCATGAGAAACATGTTCCCACCTGCTAGAGAGTATGCCATCACATTCTCATCCTGCACACATTCAGGCAAAATATGTAAGATCACATATAACAATCCATCCATTATCTGATCAGAGCAGCAGCATTGACCTGGTCAACATATTTGACATCGAAATAAAGACTCAGGACTCAGTGCAACATTCTGCACAACATTTTGACACTGCCTTTCTGATTTGAATGATTTGCATGGACTTAGTAGCTTCTCCTGTGGCAGCTTATTTACTTATTTACAGCTTATTTACGCCGACACTGAAGTGGCCTAAGAATGCATAAGTCAAACCATGGGGAAGAGCTCCTCAAGCAATAACTACCCTGAATACTTGCCAAAGAGTACAGATATCATACCTTGGGTAGCTTCTCCACTGGTTTGTTGTTGATGGTGAACTGGTGATCATCTGGCACCTCTACTCCAGCCACTCTGCCAGTGAGAGCGTGGAGTGTCTCCAAGAAGTGAACTTGGTTCATATTCCTGAAAAATGATTATGAGCCAGGAGCAGAGTTCAAATAATCTTAGGGTTTTTGTATGTTTGTGTGTGACAGTTACCAACGTGGAGCCATTGCAGAGGCATCATATCTCCTTTATAAAACAGTTACCAACGTGGAGCCATTGCAGAGAGAACATAACTCCTTGACATAAAGAGTAACCTTTGGAAGACAGGAGTTGGTTGAGAGCTGTGCCTGTTGTCACCTTAATGGGATTGACACAGAAGAAACAAGCTCTAGGATTTGAAGTATTTTATCCTTGCTCGCTCTACAACCACCCTGTTGTCTCTCCTTAACACCTAAAGGGTGCTCCAATGCCAGCAGGAGTGCCCTCATGCTTGCAGCATCAATGAAACCTGTGCCTGTAGCGTCCATCTCCTCCCAAGTGTCACAAAACTCCTGTAGCAATTATATAAATCAAGCATGTGGCAGGTTTATTCCAGGCAATAGCAACAATGACATGGAAGAGCCATTCCACAGCAGTAGCAGCAATGACATGTCAAAGGGACAGGACAGGAACAAAATAGAGTAACAAATCATATCAGGGCTTCGTCAGCACAACATGGTGGCATTAGCCAGGGAGAGGGCCTGCCATGGTGGCATTAGCCAGGGAGAGGGCCTGCCATGGTGGGCGCCATAACAGGACTAAGTATGGCATCGCGGAAAAAAGGTTTAAACTTGTATCTCGCACCTCAAAGTGCTTCTGAGTAATGGCCATGCTTGCCAGCTTTGTCTGGTCTGCCATGTTGTCTATGATGATGGCTATGATCAACTGAATGACCAGGTATAGACAAACAGCACTGCGGCGTAGAATGGAGGGCAGAAAATGTAAGCTTTCAACAATCTTTGAACATTTGCATTCAGGTTGTGCAAAAACTTGAAGTGAACATGAAATCAGTATGCAGGCAGCTCTTGAAATCTGGAATTAATCATGAGTTTTGGGGTTGAGAAAAGCCTTCTGGGGTGTACCTCAGCCTAAGGAATGATGCAGAATTATCTGCCGGGTACTTCTTACTTACATGTAAAAACAGAAATATAAAGCTGCCACAATGGGTAAAGGTGTACATCTGTTGTTCTGCATTTACATCAGAGGTACATCCTTTTAGTTCAAGGCTCTATAAACATCATGGACATGAAATATCTTGAAGACAGGCCAGTTTCAAAATCACAAATCATCACACTTCAGCTTTCTGGTTTCTTTCAGCATACTAGGCAATAGCATCCACATTGGCTGATGTAGCAGCCTTGCATTTAGCTGGTGTCATACGACAATTCAAAACTTTAACACCATGATGCGGAAGGAGAACTTACGATGGATGAAGGCGGAATCACAACAAGCACTGTAGTATTGTCATCAGCATCCAGGTAAGTACCTCTCCATATGAACACAGACTGGGAGCTGTTGGGGAGAGTTACTGTCACATCTTGTACCACTTGTAGACATGATTGCTTAACCATGCAGTCTGTCATTACTAAGTTCCAATTTTCACCCGTCAACATCCTGTTAGCAGCACAGCATGGGGCGCTCCATTCAAATGCAAAGCAAAGAAGTCTTTAGATTGATGCGCTCACTTTAAGTGCTGCCAACCAAGGGAGCTGCTCACACTAATTAACATGGGAGCTGCTGTTCACACAAAATAACTTGCGAGCTGTACATCAGATACAGCTGGACAGCAGAAACGATTCTAACCTGAACAACAGGAGCATTGACGTGGGGAAGCTCTCAAAGTAAGCATCATAGTTGATGTTGGCCTGCCACTTTATCTGGCCAAAAAGGTTCATCCCAACTATGGCCTGCAAGATGAGTACGGAAGCAGTCCTGAAACCATTGTTGACAACCACAATACATAAGTCTGTGCTCTTAAGTAATGGTATGAACATAAGGACAGGTAAAGAAGAACGTCTGTGCTCATAAGTAATAGTATGTACATAAGGACAGGCAAAGAAGAAAGTCTGTGCTCTTAAGTAATAGTATGAACATAAGGACAGGCAAAGAAGAAAGTATGTGCTCTTAAGTAATAGTATGTACATAAGGACAGGCAAAGAAGAAAGTCTGTGCTCTTAAGTAATAGTATGAACATAAGGACAGGCAAAGAAGAAAGTATGTGCTCTTAAGTAATAGTATGTACATAAGGACAGGCAAAGAAGAAAGTCTGTGCTCTTAAGTAATAATATGAACATAAGGACTGGCAAAGAAGAAAGTCTGTGCTCTTAAGTAATAGTATGTACATAAGGACAGGCAAAGAAGAAAGTCTGTGCTCATAAATAATAGTATGTACATAAGGACAGGTAAAGAAGAAAGTCTGTGCCCTTAAGTAATAGTATGTACATAAGGACAGGTAAAGAAGAAAGTCTATGCTCTTAAGTAATAGTATGTACATAAGGACAGGTAAAGAAGAAAGTCTGTGCTCATAAGTAATAGTATGTACATAAGGACAGGCAAAGAAGAAAGTCTGTGCTCATAAGTAATAGTATGTACATAAGGACAGGCAAAGAAGAAAGTCTGTGCTCTTAAGTAATAGTATGTACATAAGGACAGGCAAAACGTGTCAAGAACATGTCAAAACTGAAGAAGAAAGTCTGTGCTCATAAGTGCTAATGAGAATGTATGCAACTCACAAAGATGTACATGAAGAGCAACAGGACACAAGCCACATTCAAGAGCGCAGGGAGGGACCACATCATAGCAGTTATCATCAGCTTCAAACCCCGTGCTTTTGGGATGAGCTTGAAAATTCTCAGCACACGCAGCACACGCAGCAGCGTCACAATAGTGGTGTCCGCTGTGGAGACAAAGTCAAAGACCACGCCCTGCAAGTGGCGATGACCTTTCAAGAAGGGAGGTACTGTCTCGTACTTAACACTTTGGTAACCTCCAACTTTTTAAGCAGGGAGGCAGTGTCTCCTCATTAACACTATTCTAGCATTCAGAAGATAAAAGTTTCCTAGCAAGCTCATTATGCAGCCTGTAGCTCAAAGATACTCACCACAATACAAACGAGGACCACCACAAAATCAAATCGACACCAGCTATCCTGTTGGGAAATAAGTGAGGCAAAACAATAAGACGTGGAAAAAATGAATGATGTTGATTTATCTGCAACACTGGATCAATAGTTATACAGGTGACAGTCTATCTGACAATGCTGAGGAATAATGATATTTGTCTCCAATTAAACATTGTTGCGCAACTGTTCAAACTTAATAAGGATCATCAAAGGTGATTTAATAGATTTCATCTTCTTACGATTTTCCTCCCCAATCGAAAGCCACCAAGCAAAAACTCACTGTGAAATAGTTCACGAATCCAATGGATGTCCACTTCAAGAGCATCTCCAAAATGAAGATCCCCGAGAATGCAGCATTCAAGCAGATTAAGGCATGTACCCACTGGCTATCCTGACCCTCCCACGAGAAGAACATGGCAACGATGTTGGTCAGGATGACGACCATTATGATCTGGTCAAAGGTCTCTGTCATGACGCACTTGAACACAAGCCTCCTGATCGGATGGTCTGGCTTTGCATACTTCTTTTTCAACTGCATCACTGCCATCATGCGCTGCAGGTTGATCCATTCCTGCTGAGACTCGGTCAGAAGGGCATTGCTCCCACTCTCCTCCTTGATGCGTTTGAACTGTTTTATGGAGAGTTTTTGCATGGGAGTAGTAACTTGGAGAGTATTTGCATGGAGATTAGTAACTTGGAGGGAGTACGCTATTTTTTGACATATAGAACTAACAGAACACCTGATTCATCATAACAAACCTCTTATGCAGCAATAATGCAGCTGGGAGAGGAGATGTCGCACATATTTCAGAGGATTACATGATCAGAAAAGAGAGCACATATCAAGGCGGCACATCCTGTACCATGAGCGCAACTTTGATCGTGATTAGAGACAACTGTAGCGCACATCCAAATCTATTACATACACCAGCTGTTATGTTGTATTCTACCTCTACATGTAGTATTCAGATCTATTACATACACCAGCTGTTATGTAGTATTCTACATCTACATGTACATGCTGTCTACACAATTAATCTACATGCACCAGCCATAATAACGAAGGCTCCATTACTCACAGTGTTAATGGCCACACCGATGACCATGTTCAATGTGAGAAGCACTCCCAGGACGATGTAAGCAACAAAGAAGAGGGCCATGAATATGTTGTTGTTGAAGAGGGGTTGCTCATCCTTGCTTGTGACATCCTTGCCTTGGAACGTTGTGAGGGACCATCCCACCAGCGAGGACATCTGCGTAAGAAAACAGGAAGGAAAACAGGAAGTCATGCTTCATACAATGAGTCACAGCGGAATCAGATCGAGTCACATTTGTATGAATTGAGTAGTGATTAGCAATCATATCATCCCTACTCATGTAGATGAGACCTGCTGAAATATGCATTGTAATAACCATATACAGCAGGGATATATATGGTTTATATATATCATAAATATGTATATATGTAAACTATTATATATATAATTAAATATATATTGTTTTGGTGGCTAAATCACAATTCTACGTCATCATCATCTGCGTGAAGGCCTTGCTTGCAGAGGCCTGTTGAACATCAGCACCTGGAAAACGACCCAGAGAGACATAATGGCGTTGTCAAAGCGGTTGAGGACCCCATTGGCACCCCATGCAGTTTGCACAGTCCACTCAGGGACAGGAATGCCCAGGTAGTGGTGGTAGTAGCTAGTGTGAACGGTCTGAACACCAGTCTCAATTTCACACCTGATGTCAAGTTGATGATGTGGCATATTGATTTGTGTTACTCTTGGCCATCCTTCAAGAAAATCCCTAGCGCACAAGACGCACTGTAAGCATTTAAATCAGGCATCAACTCACCATGACCTGTTGATGTTCTGATCGGGGGGCACTAGATAGTAAGGGTCCAGAAGAACACCTCCAGAGTAGCAGCCAAGGTATAGTCCACACATCAGGTTCAAGCCGAGTACTGCAAAGATGTAGTAGAAGAGGGCAGCCACCAAGATCACATCACTGATTGCAGGGATGCTCTTCACCATGGACATCACAACCACCCGGATACCGTCCAGATTTCGAGCTGCTCGCAAAGGTCGCAGAGCTCTACGACAAAGTAGTAAAAAAAGGTACAAATGAAGTTCATTGGATGAACCCAGGTGATCACTTCAGTCGAAGGCTCCATACGGGACACAGTCTCTGATAAGAAACAAGATTAAAACAACAGAGCCTACTGAGCCTACTACGTACAACTCCTGAACGCAGCTTCCATCTGCATATTGTGCCGTAATGGACGTGTGACATGGCCTTGACGAACACCTCTGGCTCGCAGGTTGCAGTAAAGGACATGTGCAGTACAAGAGCAACACCTATGAGTACTGTCCTGCGATCATTGTCAACGCTCAATGCACAGCATCTCTATCTTGCTACAGATGAGAGACTTGCTGAAGGAGCTAAAATCTTGCCCTGACCTCATGGCCCTGAATGATCTTAGCCACAGGATATAACTTGGGTTCGTGAGTGACTCCAAGGTAACCACCAGGATTCCAACAATCACAATAAAAAAGTCCAGTGCATTCCAGGCCTGCCGAAGGTAGCTGCTTGGTCCATTGACCACAAAACCTAGGACCATTATCTTTAGAAGAGCCTACAAGGGAGAGTGAGAGAACAGTTGTGTTGAGTCACAAGGGCAGAATGGATAATCGAACAGAGAGAACAGTTGTCTTGAGTCACAAGGACAATCGAACTATCGAATTATCAAGGATAATTGCTTTTTCTTTAAAGAATGTAAGAGATCATGTCCTGGGACACAGATGATATTAGTTGTCAGCGGTCATAGTCATAGTTCAATGAATGTTGAGATCTTGTTGATTTTGAAACCAAAAGCTCTACGCAATTCTTTGAGATAAGAAGGGTACCGCTTACCTCTACTGCAAAGACTACTGTAAAGAATACATCCATCCAGAACAAGATGCGTGCCTTAAGAGTGCCCGGCTGAGAAGAAGCATCATCAAAGCACAGCTCCAAAGAGGACATCAGGATGAGTGACAGCATAGTGAATTGAAAGTACGGATGGTGAATCACCTAAGCAATTAAGATGAGCACAAAAGCATCATCAGGTTGCCTCAAGACAGTTGATACTCATTTACACCAAATAACAAAAGAATGAGCACGCAGGACAGCATGAGGCTTCCCAGATTATTTACCTTAGATGACAAATAGTGTTCCACACCATAGTAAAACCAAAGAGGCCAATAACAATATCATGACATGTATGAAATCAGCATGCTGGATCAGTTCAGGGCCATGATTTTGAATTCCATTTCAAGCAGCAGCCCTCATGCATGAGAATCTTGAAGCAGTACAAGGTTACATGAAATAGTGTTGAATCAGTCTGTAAAAGGTAACTCCTCCTTACCAAAGAAGCGCAGGGAATTAGTTGGAGAAAGGAGATACAGCGAATTGCCCTCGAGCTCTTCATAACCGTCTTGTGTCTGTCGAGGATCATCATCTGCAGGTGAATGTTCAGAGTTTTCGCCACCTCCTTCACCACTTGATGTGCCTTTTTTCGTGCCTTGAAGCGGAGACGGTATTCCAGCAAACCTGGAGACGCTCACTGACTGCTGCTGCTGCTGTCTCCTGATCCTACTAGTCAGAGAGGCAGACGCCATAGACCCTGAGCGACTGAGAACCCTTGCTGATGAGGTCTGTTGCCTCTTAACGACTGAATCAGTGAGCAAAGAGTATGCGCTCGACCCTGAACGACTGAGAGCTTGCGAGGAACTGCGCCTGATGACACTTTCAACCTCTATGTGCCGCCGTTGAGGAGAAACCTGTCGGCCGTGATGATGTTCTAGGTGCCTATCTTGAGCTGCTGTGGATCCATCAGAAGCAGGAGCCTCCTCAATCTCCTGTACCAATTTAGGGCCATTGCCACTGGCAAATCTACTGAGAGAATGTGCACCAGGAGTCATTTCGCATTCTTGAGTTGCACATCCAGTAATGGACGAAATCCTCCAGGCGGAGGTTGTTTTTGGTTGGAGCACACCAGAAGCATTCCTATCATTCCTAGATGCTTCTTGGCTCATCCCAGACTGCAAGTGGTATAATAGGCAGAAGCATAAGCCAGAGATTAGACACAGACGGCTATCACAATCAACTAGATGTCAAGATGTCAGAACATGACACTGACTGGATTCAGAGAGGTATCAACAACACGATGAGGAGATTGCTATTAGTCATGCAGAGAGCTGAAAAAGGTACGCGATGCAGAAATCGATGGTCTAAATTGTTATGCGATGATTGGAATAACACATTGGATGAGATTTGGGTAATCAATGTGAGATGTTATAGGCTCCACCACCCCTTGAAAGCGAGCTTTGCTACATACATTCGTTTTCTCTTCTAAAACACTGAAGGGACTCTGATTTGTTACATAAGAGAGGCAACAGCCTGGAAGGAATACCTCAAATGCAGTAAGATCTCTTGTGTGACGCAAGGCGCTGCAACTGGTCTCAGAGCTCAGGATGGAAGATATCTCATTGCTTCGCCTCGACTGAGACAATGGGCGGTGTAAGACGAGGTGGAATGCATTGTGCTGCTGCATGGCCTCCAGATAGAAAAGTGAAGAACGAACTGCTGGTGGAGATCTGTGTGGGATTTGTGGAGGCGT
Source organism: Chlamydomonas eustigma (assembly GCA_002335675.1). NCBI lineage: Eukaryota > Viridiplantae > Chlorophyta > Chlorophyceae > Chlamydomonadales > Chlamydomonadaceae > Chlamydomonas > Chlamydomonas eustigma. The sequence continues at coordinate 379,084 of BEGY01000021.1, forward strand.
TGCACTGGGCAGGTCATTGGTGAAGTTCAAAACACTTCTACTGGGAGCTAGTAAAGCTGGTTGAGCTGAAGTGGAGGTGTTAACAGGAGCAGTGTGACATTCTGGAGCAGGGTTCCTCAATGCTCCAATCAGTGACCTGTGGCAGCGTGACGTGGTAATGCTGTGCTGCCGGAACAGAGCGGAATAAGTTGATGAGGGGACCAAGGACATGACTTCCTTCTTTGACACACTTCGAAGTATCCCAGCAGCATTCTCCGTTGTAACCTGTCCATGATCCACGTCTATGGAGCTCCTGTAAAGGATGTTCTCAAGCAACTTTATCTGATTTGCATCCAGCACCTCCTCCGCAGCCGCCTTTATAGTGGGTGCACAGAAGTGCTGTTAAGACCTGTGAGATTGGAAGGTGCTAGATGTAGTGGCAGGCCTCAAAGGTCGTGGAGAGTTCAGGCTGAACTCAGTGCCAAGACCTGAGAACTTGGACACTTCCCTGCAGATGAGACAAAATCCAAACAGTTGACAATGAGACGTTCTCTGAGAACATAGTATTAGAGATCGAGTTACAGTGCATTTTTCAAGTACACTAGTAAACCTTGACAAGGTACTTAAAGATGAGAGAGAACGCCTGATCATCCAGTCTCAGCACATTACTACTAAGACACGTGAAGTTTGTGAGTCCAGCTGGACGATCCACTACCTGATGTTCTTCAACGGTGAAAAGGAAGACATCATGATATCCTTGCCTACATCTTGCTGGCCAACACCCTCAACTTCCATTGTCACTTCCTCTCCTGTTAATAAAAGCTTTGGGGCGAATTCTTCAAGGTTTTTAAGCAGGATAGTCAAGAAGAGATTGAGGATGGTGAAGACGCCGATAGACATTGTGATGAGAGTGAAGATGCACGGTAGCCAGGGGCTGCCATACAACACCATCATGTTCTTCATAATGACATCCCAGCCATCACCCGTAATCAGGATGAAGATGCTGAGCATCGCCTGTCAACATCATCAATGGACATCACCATCATGGGTCAGTCAGTGATTTGATGAAGGGTCAAAATGGCGATGATGCATGCCGCTGCCTATGACTAGTTGAGAAGGATTGTGCACATAATGCGGCATAATACTCAATGAAAGGCAAGTGGCCCTATGCAGGAAATAATGCCATGAACACTCTCCAAACAGTCTAGAGGACATGTGAGCACTGTCACTAGGGATGCTCTTCCTCTGCTAGTCTGATGGGTACAAGCATTGATCAGCAAGTCCCTAGCATCTATGGCATCACCAGGTGGATTGTATTACCTGGTATATATTGTCAAAGTTGGGCATCGGTCTGGTGGCATGTCCAGCTTGGGCCAAAAACTGGACCCTATCACCACTGCTGGTGCCTAAAGTGAGATTGAATGTGACGTCTCTGGGGAAGACCTCACAGTACGCTTGTCCTCCATAGGGTGACCCAGGCACCTGGATATGGATGACACCAAGTCAATACTAATTAACACTTCTCACAATATGGTGTATTTGCTTTGGACCTTGCAATCAGAGCAGCAGAAGAGAGGTATTTGTCACTGGAGTGCACAATAATACGTTCTCGTTACATAGGAATAGTTCACACCTTCAGAGCGTTCAAGGAAAAAATGAGAAATGTATGTAGGCCTAATCTGCACAGCTGTTCTTCTTCTAAAAGGACATATTAAGCAGATACCAAGCAAGGGCTAGGCTGGAAGCATGCGAGGTATGGTACTCAACTGGAAGCATGAGAGGCTCTTCACACATGAAATCACCGCTCCCACCTGAAACCATGTGAGAGCTTGACTCTTGTCACATGTGATGTAGCAGTCAAAGTGTGAGGGACAGTCCCTCCAGGTCATTCCAGGAGGACACAGCTGCACTGACCCTGGAACCAAGGGGCACGAGTCCAGCTTGTATCCAAAGAACTGCATAAAATCAAACAGAAAAGGCATTCATCAGGTGAGAAATAAAGCAGGGTCAAAGAGGTATAGGAAACAACAGAGGCTGAGAGAGAGAGAACAGGGCTCACCGTCATCCCAATAAGACCCATGATGAACATGTACAAGAACAGCAGCACAGTCAGCCATCCAACAGATGCCAGAGAGCTCAGGAACACTTGCACGATTCGGTTCATACTCGTCCATGTAGTGGCTAGGCGCAGAACACGAAGGAGGCGGAGGGCCCTGAAGACTGACAAGGCATTTGGGGATGTGAGGTACGGATCCAGTGAGAGAGCTACATCTACCACACCTAGGAAAGTGACCAAGGCATCAAACAGGTTGAAGTTGTCAGCTGCGTATTCCCCCACTCCCATGGCCATGAGCTTGGTTGCCATTTCAATGACGAAGTAGGCAGAGAAGAAGATGTTTGCATACTCTCGGGCAGCCTGCCAAGAATCTGGCATGTTGTACCTTCAACATAAACAGAGCCAATAAAGGATGTTTAAATAAAGCTCATATTCCTTGCAACAAGTAAAAAGAGAGAACGCACCATCTTCCAAACTGCATACTGATGTACAAAAAATGAATATGCAAAAATGACTTCCAAAACCTTTCAAGGATAAGAAACCCTAAACCCATGAAAGGGCCATGATCATCTAAATGGTAATCATGCAATCATGAATTGTTGCTGGTGCCCACAATGAGAAGAGCTGAGTGCTTATTGAGCAAGGGCACTCATCTCCTTGTACTCTGCTTGACTCCCTCACCACATGATTGCCAGGGCAACCGAATTTGCCAGAATCATGCCCACGGTAGTAAAGAGGAAAGCCCGACTACCAGCCACATCGTAGCAGATATCCCTCGATTTCTCCCAAGCACACTTCAAGTAACCAGCAGGCTTCTCTTCTGATGGGACCAAAACAGCAGCAGCTTGGGAGGAGGGTCCTGCCTGGCTTTCAAACACATCCCCTATTGTCTCAGCTTCGCACTTTTTAAAATCCCACACATCCGCCTCAGCGGCTCCACCAGTGATGTTATGAATGCTGCTCGTTACTGATGTATCGCCAGCTTGTTTAGCTCTGGAGGCTAACCTTGAAGACATCCTCGATGCTGCAAACCAAGCATGTTACAGAAAACAAAAACTCAACATCAAATTAGCAGTAAATCTCAGCACCAATGATGACCTGTTACTGTCACCTGCCACACCAAATCTGCAGCCAGAGTTGGTTTCTCTCAAATAAGGCTATCATCATTTACAAATTCAAGAGAGTTATAAGAGATCTTACCCAATTATGCTCCTTTGAGAGAGAAATAACAGCTGTTACCTAACTCTTAGTATGTCATGAGCAGGATAGCCTCTCAAATATAACAGCGTAATGTATAATGCCAGAATTCAAAAGATTGCTCTCACCCAGCAACATAGCAGATGTTTGCGCCTGAAGCTTAGCTTCTGTGTAGTTCTTAGTGAACTGAATGAAGATGACGGCCAGAATCATGTTCATAATCAGGAAGCTTCCAATCAAGATCATGGTGACATGAAGAGGCCAGGTCCACCAAGACACTGTGTCTTGAGTCGCATACATGATGTAACACCTATAGATCAAGTAGTGCGCATACATGATGTAACACCTGTAGATCAAGCAGTGCGCATACATGATGTAACACCTGTAGATCAAGTAGTGCGCATACATGATGCAGCTGCTCATCAGTACTATGTCTGAGTCAAAGGATGAAAGGGGTTAGTAAAGCAGGAGTCCATGAGCAGCTGCTCAGTACAATGTCTGAGACAAAGTCCATGATAAGGTAAGCAGGTAATATCTCATGGAGAGGGATATTAGTTGAAGTGTGGTCGCACCAGTCCATGTGCGTCAAGTACTGAAAGATCTGGACCCAGGTAATCAGAATGTTATCAAAGTTGCGGTACCCTCCGATGTCAGGGTTCCCATAAGGTATGCAGATGAGACCATCTGGGTAGTTGGGATCGGTTGGGTTATCACTGGGCCAGGAGGGAGGGGCGTAACCACACATGGAGCCACCGATGTAGTTGAAGGTGGAGGCAGTTGGGACTCCGCTCACGTTGGTCCATGTCTCATCCGTGATGGAAGGTCCTCGACACAGTTGCTGGCTGTTGATAGGGTCTACTACATATGATATATTCCACGAGGGGTAGACGACCAAAATGAGGAGAAAGGTTGATTGCTCAAACAGTTTAATGTTGATTCAATGTATTGGGTCGTGCAGAATGACAGGTATGACTTGACAGCGGCAACTGAGAAACATCACCTGAATTAACTTTGGGATTACAGAGAAAAAGTATGCTGGCAGTGGCATGTTGTCACAAATGAATGAGGGGAAAACTTGAGATTTTAAGATAACAGGAGACATCAGGATGTTAGCCAGATATTGTTTTGTTCAGCCTGAGCATAAGGTTAACAAATCTTATTCTCAGGAAGAACCCTCCAATTTGGATCCAGACATCCGTATTTTAAAGCTCTTATGTTGACTCAATGTTGCGTACCTGTTCTTAAAGCTCTTATGTTGACTCAATATAGCGTACCTGTAACGTACCACTGCTCCCCACAGCATAGTAGCTGCCATCTGCATAAGAATACTTGAAGTCTGGAGTGCCACATCTGTTGTAGAACTTCCCTTTGAAAAGCTCCAGGCATGCAATCCCGAAGACAGAGAAGTAGAGTAGAACCAGGATGCCAACATCTCTCAGCATCGGCAGAGCACTGATAAAGGACTCCACAATGATCTGAAGGTCATTATCAAAAGAATGAGAGTCAGTGAGAGGCATCGGCAGAGCACTGATAAAGGACTCCACAATGATCTGAAGGCCATGATAAAAAGAGTGGGAGTCAGTGAGAGACATCGGAAGTGCACTGATAAATGACTCCTCAATGATCTGAAGGTCATTATCAAAAGAGTGAGAGTCAGTGAGAGGCATCGGCAGAGCACTGATAAATGACTCCACAATGATTTGAAGGCCAATATAAAAAGAGTGGGAGTCAGTAAGAGACATCGGCAGTGCACTGATAAAGGACTCCACAATGATCTGAAGGTCATTATCAAAAGAGTGAGAGTCAGTGAGAGGCATCGGCAGTGCACTGATAAAGGACTCCACAATGATCTGAAGGCCATTATAA
>BEGY01000021.1:384186-420596 GCA_002335675.1 Chlamydomonas eustigma
AGAGGCATCAGCAGTGCACTGATAAAGGACTCCACAATGATCTGAAGGTCATTATCAAAAGAGTGAGAGTCAGTGAGAGGCATCGGCAGAGCACTGATAAAGGACTCCACAATGATCTGAAGGCCATTATCAAAAGAGTGAGAGTCAGTGAGAGGCATCGGCAGAGCACTGATAAAGGACTCCACTATGATCTGAAGGCCATTATCAAAAGAGTGAGAGTCAGTGAGAGGCATCGGCAGAGCACTGATAAAGGACTCCACAATGATCTGAAGGCCATTATCAAAAGAGTGAGAGTCAGTGAGAGGCATCGGCAGTGCACTGATAAAGGACTCCACAATGATCTGAAGATCATTATCAAAAGAGTGAGAGTCAGTGAGAGGCATCGGTAGAGCACTGATAAAGGACTCCACAATGATCTGAAGGCCATTATCAAAAGAGTGGGAGTCAGTGGATAACCTCATAACAATATTATGGCGTACGTCAGTGAGAGATATTGAGACTACATGGTGCGAGTCAGTGAGAGATATTGACACTACATGGAGTGAGTCAGTGAGAGATATTGACACTACATGGAGTGAGTCAGTGAGAGATGCCAAGAAAAGAAGCAGGGGCTTTTCAGGTTCTTAGTAGGCGTAGACCTCCTTTGGTTCAGGGAAAGGTAAAGAGGTTAAAGAGGGTTGTTAATGAAGCTGGAGGTTACAGAGGGTTGTTAATGAACATGTGGGAGAACAGTACAATAACTCCTGTATCAGCAGCTTATCAGGCGAGGTACGCAAGTGTCTGTCGTTATTTAGTGCCGCAGCTGCAGCTCCCCTCGTTCTTACCCTCATGATACCTTTGATATCTTGGTAGTGACAAACTATGCAGGCTGCCAAAACTGATTCTAGTCAAGCTCATCATTCTTAAGACCTTCTAAAAGGGCCACTCGTCAGAACTATCCTCAATCACTCAATCTGTGTGATTGCTATAAACAGGCCGTTCATTCTTGATGAGCTCACCTTCAGTGACAACTACATTGTCCAATGGCCTAGTTCCACAATACGGCCCTCTATTGTAGAGACTCACCTTCAGTGATAACTACATTGTCCAATGGCCTAGTTCTACAATACGGCCCTCTATTGTAGAGACTCACCCTCAGTGACTCAATCTTAGTGATGGCTCTCAAGAGCCTGAAGGCCCTGAAGCATCTCACAAAGGTGTAGTTCCCAAAGGATGTGAGCTCCAGGATGCAGAAGAGGACCACTACAAAATCCAGCACGTTCCAGCCTGCAGCATCAGTCGGGATCAACAAATCGCTCTTATCATGAAGCAGTCCGGCGTCATAATGTTGAGGACTCGGGGAGCTTTGGCATCTGAATTTGAGTCAGCATGCCATGCAGATGTCAAGTAAATGAGCAGAATCCATCTTTCAAAAGACCACAGTCGGCACAGTTGCACGATTAGCTCATTACCATTTCTAAGGTATGTGTACTCTGCAAAGACAAATCCCATTGCAACAATCTTGATAGCAGCTTCTAACATAAATATCCCAATGAAGAAATAGTTTGATTGAGCAAGAGCTATCCCAAGCTCTGACTCTTCAAACCCGGCTTGTTAGAGGCCATTGCGAGGGTCACAGAGTTAGCAAGAATGACTAACAACATAAAGTGGTCGAAGAACTTCCATCGAATAAGCCTGATGAGAAGCTTCCTAACGACGTTTTCCTTTGTAAAGACGAACAAGGATGTCGGTGCAAGCTCAAACGAGCTTACTTCCTAACAGATAGAAACAATTCATTACGTGTGTGCATAAGGTATGTTGAACACGATCTAAATAGCAGCATCCATACCTCCCAAGGAAGAAACGTGAAAGCATCTTCCAGCCACAAAGTAAGAGGCTCAATAAACTTTGCAAAGTTTATCTGCTTGCCGGAGCCATGCCTCCTTCGGGGGTGCATTATTCTGTCACCCCTCACAGAACAGCCCCTTACTTGGAACCAACTGGCCTAAAGCGAGATCATTTATGTCAACCGCATGTTTATGTCGCTGAGTCAAGCATTTTAAGAGTCTTTGTGCGATACGTTCGTGACCACTTCGTAGTTAGTTCCTTACTAGTTCATACCAGACTTGCGATCACTTGAGGCAAGATTCAGTCGTTGATAAACATATGAGTTCATCGTGCATTTTCAAAATTACATAGAAAGTGTGATATTACAATAGGGTTTTTAATCTGCAAGTACACTACTGTATCTTTGCAGGGAATTGGAAATCAATGCTCTGCAGGAGATGCAGCACAAACATATATCATCACCCTATGAGCATATATTCCAATGGATAGAAAGATATGACTAGGTATTGCACATATTACACATATAGCACTTAGTTCATCACAATGTGCCCTGTTGGAAGTACATAAACTTAGTAGCCTATGTGCAACCAACTGATGTATTGAACGCATACGCCATTCATACCTTTGGTGTAGGACCTGGTTTTGCAATGATTCAGATGCAAGGCTCAAGAAACTCTGCTTACTCCGCTTGGAGCAGGTGTCATAGAGCCAGACAGACATTGTAAATGAACAACTAACAAAAGCTACTTAGCATGTTTTGTCTGCCCATGCAACTGATGAAACAGTGCATTACCTACAAATCAAAGTTCATACGCAGCTGGGCAGGAAGAAACCTCATTGTTGGCAAGATGTACTAGTGGCTTAGCGCTACGCACTTCAACACTCATATATAACCAAATACTCAGACAAAGGGAAGATATGTGTGTTGATCAATGCTGTTGTTCAGGGGATAACTTCCCAGAGGTCATACGGACGTAGTACTTGCGCTCAACTGTGCTAGCCTACGCATGGGTCTCGAACCCCCACCTCCCTCGATGGGTCACTGCTTTTGTTGAAATGCGTAGCGCTGAGCCACTAGTACATCTTGCAACCACTGTGGCAGAATGGGCCATATGAGGGCTGAATGTCGATCTCGCCTTGCTGGAAGAGCTCCATCACCAGGTTCTATTGATATTATATATATATATATATATAATAATATTATATATTAATATAAAGTATTAGGCACATTTCCCCATTCCAGGCTTTGCTCAGGGAGGCCCCTGACATCTCCCACATGCAGCCTTTCGGGACTGTCTGCTATGTACTGAGGCTGCCAAGGCACCAGCAAGAGGCTGGAAAATTGAGTCCAGTAAGTGACAAGGGGATCCTGGTAGGTTACTCACAGGATTCTAAGGCCTACAGAGTATTGATGGATACTGGTAAGGTGGTTGAGAGTAGGGATGTGTCCTTTCTGCCTACTACCCATCAAGTCTCTACAGCAGTTGGCACATCTCAGTCCATGACAGACTTTGATGTGGGGGGAGATGACTTTGCAGTTACTCCACCACCTACACCACCTCAGCAATTGCAACAAGAGGAGCCTGATGTGCAGGATGAACAAACAGAGGTGCTAGAGCCTGATGAAGGAGCAGCACCAACACCAGCTACAACTCTCAGGATAAGTGGCAGATCTAATTAATAAGGGACAGCCCCCAGAGAGGTATGTTGCAATGAAGGCCAAGACAGTGCAGCAGCGTGTTGTTATGCACTCAGGAGGAGCTGTGCAAATCCCTAAGACGTGGAGGGATGTTCTCCTCCACCCTCAATCAGCCAATTTCAGGGCAGCAATGGTCGAGGAAAAGAACTCCATCTTTGAGATGGGAGTCCTTGAGCCGGTCAGTGATTACAGCAAGAAGCCCATCCCCACTATGGTTGTGTATGATGTGAAGGTGAAGGCTAATGGTGGCTTTGATAGATGCAAGGCCAGGATTGTTGTAAAGGGCTATGCACAGCGTGCTGGAATAGACTTTGATGACACATGGGCCCCAGTCAGCAAGCTGGAGTCAGTTAGAAGTTTCCTAGCAACAGCTGCCACTAGGAACTGGACAGTCCACCAGGTAGATGTGAAGACAACGTTCTTGAATGCTGAGCTGACAAAAGAGATCTACATCAGGCTCCCAGAGGAGGTAGATGGTGGAACCCAAGTGTATAGACTCAGAAAAGCTCTGTATGGACTCAAACAAGCATCAAGAGCATGGTATGAGATGCTTAAGGATATGATGACAAGTTTTGGCTGGATAGGCTGGACAACATCAGATGCAGACCTTGCTTTCTTCTGGAGGGAGACAGCAACAGCTGGGTATGAAGGTGTGTGTTGCCATGTGGATGACATGCTGATTGGATCCACTACTGTGCTTGCTAATGTGATAGAGCTGATGAAGCAGCAGCTAGGCAGCATGGTAGAGATCAAGGATTTAGGAGTTGCCAGCTACTACCTAGCAATGGAGGTGCAACAGAGAAGTGACAAACTCCTCCTAACTCAGCAGAAGTATATCTCAGAGATCCTGGAGAGGTTCAAGGTACCTCAGTTTGAGAAGAAACATACTCCCATGGATACGAGACAATAGAGACAACTCTCAGCAGAAGATGGGGACCTGCTGGATGATCAGAGTACAGCTAGTACAGCCAAGTACAGAGAGATGACTGGCTGTCTGATGTATGTATGCCGTGGTACCAGACCAGACATAGCATACTCAGTGGGTGTGCTTGCAAAGTACATGAAGCAGCCCAGGACCCTGCATCTCAAGGCTGCCATGGACATCCTAAAGTACATAGCAGCCACTAAGTTGATGGGCATTGAGTATGGTGGTCAGAGGGATACCTTTGTGGGATACTCTGACAGTGATCGAGGTGGTTGTAGGGATGACTCACGTTCCACCACTGGATTTGCATTCATGTTGAATGGGGGGGGCAGTTTCCTGGAGAAGCAGACTGCAGCCCACCATTGCAGACTCGTCATGTGAAGCAGAGTTCATGGCTGCAGCTGAAGCCATCAAGGAAGCTCTGTAGTTCAAGAAGCTACTTCCTAATCTGGGTGTGATAGATGAGGATGAAGTAGATGAAGCTGTCAAGATAATGTGCGACAATGAGAGCGTAGAGGCTGTGTTAAGGTCTCCCAGAATCAATGAGGTCTCCAAGCACATTAGTAGGAAGTGGAATTTTGCCAAGGAGAGCGTAGCTCTTAATGAGGTTAAGATTGAGCATGTTAGCACTGCTAAGCAGGTAGCTGATATCTTCACCAAACCTCTAGAGCGTCAGAAGTTTGAAGCAGGCAGGCTAGCACTAGGTGTTAAGGCTTGGCCAGTTTGACTTTCTTGTGTTTCCTTTCTTGTCTATCTTGTCTGATAGGGACTCTAGTGTTTTCTTCTAGTTTTCCCCTTTGCTTTCTTTTTACCCCTGTACGAGGACGGTTCAGGCTTGAGGCCTCACCGCCGGGGGAGTGTTAAGTTTATGGCAGTAAGGCGCTATGCCTGTTCTTTTGTACTGTCACCAGGGTTTTAGGGTTTAGCCCTTCGAAGGGTATTTCTTAGTTTCCTGTAGCGTAGCCGTGTCTTACGCAAGCTATTGACGCGGACTACTGCCATTGCTACAGGTTTGTTCTCTTTAGTTGTTCCGTTTTCCCCTGCTTTGTTATCTCTGATTGTAAGTCTTACGCAAGCTATTGACACGGACTACTGTCATTGCTACAGATCACAAGTTATGGCTCATTTTATATGTATTATTAAAATACGTATGATGTAGTACCCCATGCTCCATTAGCTCCATAGAACTGCAACTTTCCATTTAAGTACCAACCCACACCCTCAGAATCCCCACGAGACTCGTACTTCATGTTGGCATATATCCTAGATATACTATATATGTATATAGCATATATCCTCAAGGAGGCACTAGTGGAGCAGCCTTCATGGCTGGGTCTATTGGGCTTCAGCCTAATAGTGAGTTACCTTGCATTGATGACATGGGCATGATGAAGTGGTCCATGGACTCAGGATCTACACATACTAACACACCTGTTAGAGAGTGTATCCATGAGTTTGTCAGTGCTAGCCGACCCTACAGCATAGTCATATATACTAAAATACTAGTATAAAATATGACTATGCTGTAGGGTCGGCTAGCACTGACAAACTCATGGATACACTCTCTAACAGGTGTGTTAGTATGTGTAGATCCTGAGTCCATGGACCACTTCATCATGCCCATGTCATCAATGCAAGGTAACTCACTATTAGGCTGAAGCCCAATAGACCCAGCCATGAAGGCTGCTCCACTAGTGCCTCCTTGAGGTTTTCCATGGTTCTGCCCACCTCCGTTGTGCTTTCTCTTGCTATCAATAGAACATGGTGCTGGAGTTCTTCGTGCAAGGCGAGATCGACATTCAGCCCTCATATGGCCCATTCTGCCACAGTGGTTGCAAGATATACTAGAGGTGGGAACCAACTGGCCTAAAGCGAGATCATTTATGTCAACCGCATGTTTATGTCGCTGAGTCAAGCATTTTAAGAGTCTTTGTGCGTTACATTCGTGACCACTTCGTAGTTAGTTCCTTACTAGTTCATACCAGACTTGCGATCACTTGAGGCAAGATTCAGTCGTTGATAAACATATGAGTTCATCGTGCATTTTCAAAATTACATTGAAAGTGTGATATTACAATAGGGTTCTTAATCTGCAATTCCTGTCTAGTACACTACTGTATCTTTGCAGGGAATTGGAAATCAATGCTCTGCAAGAGATGCAGCACAAACATATATCATCACCCTATGAGCATATATTCCAATGGATAGAAAGATATGACTAGGTATTGCACATATTACACATATAGCACTTAGTTCATCACAATGTGCCCTGTTGGATGTACATAAACTTAGTAGCCTATGTGCAACCAACTGATGTATTGAACGCATACGCCAGTCATACCTGTGGTGTAGGACCTGGTTTTGCAATGATTCAGATGCAAGGCTCAAGAAACTCTGCTTACTCCGCTTGGAGCAGGTGTCATAGAGCCAGACAGACATTGTAAATGAACAACTAACAACAGCTACTTAGCATGTTTTGTCTGCCCATGCAACTGATGAAACAGTGCATTACCTACAAATGAAAGTTCATACGCAGCTGGGCAGGAAGAAACCTCATTGTTCGCAAGATGTACTAGTGGCTTAGCACTACGCATTTCAACATCCTGAACAACAGCATTGATCAACACACATATCTTCCCTATGTCTGAGTATTTGGTTATATATGAGTGTTGAAGTGCGTAGCGCTAAGCCACTAGTACATCTTGTGAAAAGGGGTCGATTATGCCACTTAGTAGATAGCAGATATCTGCTATCAACTCATCGATGAGCAGCAACCGGCCTGCTGCTGCTTACTCAATTATCTGCTATAATTTTTCTGCTGTCTGGCAGAAAAATAATATTAAATGCATTTAAGCTACAACTAGGTAATTACACAGCAACTTCTTATAATCTCGTCAGATTTGTAATGTTGACTACCGAATAATTGACTCAGGCAAACATGACACAATTGCCGCTTGACGTTGTCAGCAGTTTCTCAGAGCAGCTTCTCAAATGACATGATAGGATGATATTAACGTATGCGTTGGCAAGGATGTAAGGAAGTGTAACCAATTATTTAGTGCAGTCAAACAAGAGTGAGAAGTAAAACCATCTTTGGACAGATAGTTTACGCGGCTAAATTTTTATAAAATTTAATAAGTTTTTTGGAACATAGTAACAATGTCGTCCCAGCAATGTTGTGCAGAGAGTAGCGGAGTTGCATCTACTTGTAACGCTTTACATTCAGACAGTGCAGTACATCCAGGCTATCAAATTGAATCATATAAAGTGGAAAAGAATCACGTTTGCAACTTCAGCAATGAATGTTCGTACCCACAGCAATCAAAAGCGAGTGCCGTACCACCTGTTGTGAATAGAAATGATACAAAAAATTATAATGGGGGCAATGAAAGGATTGTGAGACGCTGGAACACGACTGACGAGTCCACACTTTCTCAGGAAAGAACAAATCATGCTGTCTGCCCAGCTATACAAGGTGTCACTCCTCCAAAACACAACATTCTAACTCGCTCTGAGGCTGCATTTTTTCCAACTTGCTCGTCATGCTCATCCCCAGCTATGATAGCGCGGAAAGAGTGGAGGAAGGCAGACTTTCAACTCATCGAGCTGCTGCACAAGGGATATGCTTCTCTCGTTTACAAGGTATCAAAAGTTACTACTGCTGTCGTTTCTCAAAGTTGATGACTGCAGCAATACCAATATCTGCCCTTCTACGTCCAGGAATGATGCACATAGATTTGAATTTATGCAGGCTGTGTCAAAGCATGGTCTTGGCTCAGTGGCCTTAAAGGTGTACAACATGGATAAGCTTGAGGAGCTCCAGAGATATCAAGTGTACCGTGAGATTCGCATCCATTCACAAGTCCAGCATACCAACCTCATTCGCTTGCTACTAGCTTTTCAGGTTAATAAGTGGCATCCAGTGTTTAATATGTCAGCTGACTAGCAGGTGCACACTTCAGTAAAAGCAGAACCCATTCTTTAAGAATGTCTTAATAGTAAAGACCATCATGAGTCAGAATGAACCTGCTGTATTGTTCTCTGCAATATAAGTACTTTATTTTCATTCAAGCTCTGAATAAGCCCTTCATCTCGCAATGTACACCAAGTGTAATGGTAGAAAGAAGAAAGTGTACTGATGTTTTCGAGATGCTTCCCCAAACTCCTCTTTCTGTTTTGCCAGAGCTTACCACACTTGTTTCTAGCAATGTAAATCATTATGAGTACAGCTGCAAGATCTTGTTGCAGCAAACTGACTTTTTTCATGTGTGTTTAGAGTGCTAGTCTATTTCCTCACTAAACAGGTTCCCTCCTGATGCTCATTCAGGAAGGGAATGAAGTCGTCCTTGTTCAAGAGTTAGCTGAGGGTGGGGATCTATTTGAGCTTCTCAGAGAACATCCGTGTGGGGAGGAGATAAACAGTGGGGGTGTCAGGCTGCCTGAGGGCCAAGCCGTGGATCTGGTGATCCATCCTTTGCTCAGGGCCCTGCATAATCTCCACACCCGCGGCATCATGCATCGCGACATCAAGACAGAGAACATCGTATTTAAGAACGGGGTGATGAAGCTAGCAGACTTTGGACTTGCCATTAACATGAGAGAGGAGAGCCCTGTCACACGTGCTGGTACCCTGGATTACATGGTAAGGTTTGCATGTGGTATTAAATGGTAAGGTTTGCATGTGTTATTACATGGTAAGGTTTGCATGTGATATTGAAGTTCTTCATGCCCTGCAGAATAGCAGTCTGTGACTAGAAATAGTTTGACACTTGGGACCATGTGCATTGATGGGAGAGATCATCGAGGACTGCTTCTTTTCTTCTCCAAAATCAACTTGAGAGTACCTGCATGTATCAGGGTGGACACTAGATGAACCTTTCTGGGCATACAATGTTGTCAATATTGAGATTTACACATTCTTAAGTTGAGGATACTTGTGCACTCTATTGTTAGGCCCCAGAAGTTGTCAGATGTCCTAGGAAAACTCATCCCATGGAGAACAAAGATGATCATGGCTTGCATTATGGTCCCGGAGCTGATGTATGGGCTGTCGGCGTGCTCTCGTTTGAGCTCATAACTGGATGCGTGCCATTCTCAGGTCAGTGTACTGGGTTTATTGTGAAGCTCTTACATGCTGCAATGCCAGCTCTTGAACTGTGGGCTCACTATGCTAGGCAAAGATTAGGCTCCTTCTTTCTCATCCCTGATAACTTCTGATGTAGTAAAGTCTCTCCATCCTGACTCTTTCACTTCCTGCTTGAACTCATTAACAATCAAGCTTTAGGAGCCAAGAAGGATAAAGCCATAGTTGTTACATTTCAGAGATGACAATCTTACACTTCATACAAAATTTACAATCCAGGCTCAAACTCAAAAGAATCTGTTGGGGGGATATTGTCTCGCAACCCAAGTTTCCCTTCCCACGTGTCTGAGTCAGCCCGGAGCTTCATTCTTCAGGTACCTCCTCTCTGGCAACTAGTTGTAGTATAGATGTCACCAGCACTACCAAATTGAATAAAGAGCTCAACAAACTTTAATGTTAGGGATCTCCTTCTTTGCTGCCTGGTCGCTAACAAGCAAGGCATATTTTTTTGATTCTGAATCTGCATCACGCTCCAGTGCTTTTTTGTTAGATGAATGGCTTCTTCCAAATGATTATCTCTCAGGCCCTCATGAAACACCCCAGAGATCGTGCCTCTGTGTTAGAGCTGCTGCATCATCCGTGGGTGCAATCTCTCCAGGTATCATCCTGACTGACAAAAATGTGTCTGCCACTGTCTTCATTTCCGGAATAAAACCTATGAGAGTTGTGGCACGCTGACAAGAAAAATAGATCTTTAATACACGCCTTGGCTGACACAGCCTAAGATTCGCTGTTTTATCGTTTAACCACAGCAATCACACACTGCTGACTGAATCTCTGTTTAACATGTCTGCCTGCAGCACCGTGCTTCCCTGTCCAGAAAGAGCTCTTTATTAAGTACCTCCCTCAAGACATCACCATCCAGCACTCTGGGAGACTCCCCATTTTCTAGTGGCATCAGCAATAGCTTTAATGAGCGCAACAGCCCAGATTACAAGCCACCGGCCATGTTCACAACATCATCTCATTCTCCTCTTGATGACACTGGTCTTCCTTCGTCATTATCCAATGCAGCATCATCAGGTGCCATAGTCTGTAGTGATACTGATGGTCTAGATGGCCGGCATCCATCACCAGTCCTATTACAAGGCAGCAGAGATCAAGGTACACCCACCAAGAGTGAGGGCTCAACCCTGGCAGATGTTAAACCCTGCCCTCTACTGCTCCTTTCTCATACCAGGTCCTCCAGTATAGAGAGCTCTTCCTTGTTAGCAGTCAGTGGTGACGATACCAATCCTGACAAGTTCTCCTCAAAGAAGAAGTGCATGCGTCAGCTGCCCACCAGCTTCTCCATGTTCTTGGCTGAAGGCACTGCATCAGAGGGCAGTTCAGT
Organism: Chlamydomonas eustigma; assembly: GCA_002335675.1. Taxonomy (NCBI): domain Eukaryota; kingdom Viridiplantae; phylum Chlorophyta; class Chlorophyceae; order Chlamydomonadales; family Chlamydomonadaceae; genus Chlamydomonas; species Chlamydomonas eustigma. Next base: position 395,114 of record BEGY01000021.1, read on the forward strand.
TGCTGTGTCGCAGTCACGATTACAGAGCAGTAACATCATTGGACGCACCCCTCGAGAGATTGCAGAGATGATCTCACAGCTGGTGTTGAGGAGATTAAGCAGCAGCAAATTGACACTGACAAGTAGAGCAGGGAGCATGGCATCTGATTCCTAGAGTCAGTCAGTGCATGAGCTGGCATGCGCAGGTAGCTACCAAGAACCTACAGGCCACAGGATCCTCACTGCAGTACTATTTCTAGCTACCAGCGAAGTAAGAGACACACTTCTGTGTTGGCTGCAAATCAATTGGGTGGGACTTGGTAGTCTTCTGTATGAAACAATTGTTGTCCAGTATGTGTTGACATGTTACTCTCTTGCTTTTTACATGTTCATCTCTTGCTTTATGTTCATATTTGGTCAGAGACTGCTTTATTGTACGGATTTTAAAAATGTCAGGACGCATATTATGGTGCTTATGTTCAAAGTACGCTATTCAGGTATGCTTGTTCATTGATTCTTCAACTTGTTAGGAGTCAGATATTGAATAAATGCTCAAGAGAGCTGAAATAAATGTGGGTATTCATACGCATGATTTCTTTTCAAGATCAAAGAACATGAAACGAATTGTAAAAGACACCGCATTGACTTATTCATCAAAAGGCAGCACTCTCCTTGTCCTACTAAGCAGTGTTAGTACGTCCTGTATACTGTTTCTTCGACGTATTATCACTGGCACAAATATCTAAGGCAGACCATGACACTGGCGTCTCTGTTCAGCCCTGAGTGGATTGACTTGATATCAGCACACATCATCTTCAGGGCTCTGGGCGGGTAGGTCAATAATCTAAACATTATTGATTCGCTGCCCTACTGAACATAATACCGACATTGATGTACAGAGAATGGAAGAAACATTGGAAGTATAGGTCAACTGTGATATGCACTTCATGTTGAGCTTATGTCATTCAACAGGTCCGTCAAACAATATGGATGTGTGTCCCATCGCTGATTTTAGGTTACCCAGCAGGCCTGTCATGTTGTACCAGTAGAGTGCATCTTTCTTCAACACACACTGTCCCCTGCTTATCATAGTTATCTAAGCACTAATTACACATAGCCGCACGACATGCTATCCAGAAAAAATGACCTTTCCACATACTCTCTTCGCCTGCCGCCTGATCACACCTAACGACCTCCTCATCTGCCGAATTTTGCAAGGTTCTGCTGAGTCTCATCCTCTTTCCCTCAGCAGGCTTTCCCGACGACCCGCCTCTGCTAGCAACTATCATGTCTCATCATGTTTGGCCTATCAATCTCGCAGATAAACACAAACAGTAGCCCAAGTGGAGTCCAAGTTTATCATTAAACCCTCACCACCACATCATCATCATCCCTCTCACTACTCAAGGTATGCCGCCGGAAGCATGATCTCAATACAAGTTGCAGAGTCAACCTGTCCGCTGCGGGCATTCACCATGGGCACAGGGTTGGACACATTCACCTTGCCTCCAGCACCCAGTACTAGCTCCTTAGCCATACCGAACGACAACAGGCCAGGACGCCTGTTAGATGAGTCAGCGGCTGCTACAGGAGTGGGCAGCTGATTCCTAGTAGGTCCTGAACTTGTTGCTGGATGATTGTGCACCAAGACTTGCTGATGGGCGCGCTTACTCAGGGCCACCTTGTTCCTCTGCTGCTGCTGCTTCCACCTTGCAGTGGGCAGGTCAGAGGAGGCCACATGCATGCGATCCATCACAAGGCAACCAGTGTGGACTATCAGCAGCTGGATCCATGGCCCCACCACATCCTGTGACATCATCAAGGGCATCCTTACATCATCTTCTGCAGTACCACTCCTCACCTGCAGCGTTGTGCAGGAGATGCTGCCCTGCTCCATGGGCCTTGAACCCTCGGTGAGTTGCGCAGACACACACAGCTGCCCACCCTGAGAAGATGACGTGAGGAAACAAGCTGATAAGAGAGCTCACATTCAATCCTAACAGAGTTCTACATAGAATTTGCTTGCTTCTCCTCAAAGTGTCTCAGCACTGAAGCACATCACCCTTTCAGTTCTCTTGTCCTATTGCATTACACTGCTGAACCCTGACCTACTACGCTGTCCAGTTTCAGGCTCATACCTGAGGCGTGCACTGCAGGGCAATGTCAACGAGATATGACATAATTCGCCTGAGCACCATACTGGGTACTTCAGCTCTGAGAGGGCGCGTCGGCCGAGGTCTCAACCCCCCCATCTGAGCCTCCGAACCTCTTATTTCTGTGTGCCCGCTCTTATTCTTGCTGTCATGATGAAAATTTGCTAGGGGAGCCTCTTGTGAGGATGCAGAGACGGTTGGTGGCATGACTTCAACTGACAAGGGTGGTTGAACAATCATGTGTACTCCACCAAGGCCAGCTAGTTTCAGAGCAGCAGTTAGCAGCCCCCTGAGTACCTCCACCACATCGCATGATGATGCAGAGGCTGTGTAGAAGGCTGTGGAATGCATGGTTGAGGAGCCAACTCCTCTGACCTTGTCTGGAGCGCCTGATGAAGGAGGCATGGCAATGTCCTTTGATGCGACTCTTGTCCTGCCAGTAGGCGACAGGCTTTCTCGTTGCGTACCAGAGGATTGATCTGAAGACTTGATAAAAGGATCAGGTGCTCGTGTTTGTGACTGAGGACGCAAAGGTTTCTGCCATCTGGTGCCGCTAGATAGGGGAGAAGAAGTACACATCATTTCCACACTTTCAGAACCCTCCTGAGATCCAAGTCGCATCTCATACTCCACAGGTCCTCCTTCATGCTGGTCAACAATGAGGGGGGCTACAGAAGGAGAGCACTCAGCAGTTATCACTACACCAGCGCTGCTTGGAGCACTTTGCTGTACCTCAGAAGCAGCTGCAAAGTGGCTACTTTCAGCGGCAAGCAGCTTGGAAGAAGAAGGTTGTATCATTACCTCCTGCTTCTGCTGCCCACCTTGCAAAGTTACGGAAGGGCTCCTCAGAAGTTTCTGAGGTATCTGCATAGAAGGTAGCTGTGCACTGTACCCCGATGATGATCCTGGATGGGGTGCTCCTGATGTGATTGGCGGCGGTGTAGTCGCTCCTGATGACACTGTGACAGGGAAAGAAGGCAGTACAGGTTCTGCCTGTTGCAGTTGCCTAGAAGCTTCTACAGGCTGCAGTGCAGAGGAGCTGCTTGTGTCAGTGGGTAGAATCATAGAGGGATCTGCCCGCTGTTTGCTGAGTGCTGTGTCCAGCTGTCGGACGAGATCTTGAATTCGCTTTCCCTGTTCAATAGAAAGAAACAGGAGCACAGTCCACACATGGAAGGGTTTCACACAGGTTTCACTCTTTCATAGTGGTATGATGATGAGAGTGCATACATCTTACAACAGAGGCGCAACTTCTAGTGTTGAGAATCTTCATTTTTCAACCAAGCAGCTACTAGTCTTTAGAAGTTGGCATGCCAAATAATGCATGCAAAATGTGAAGGACCTAGTTTATTTTTCAATCACTCCTCCTGCTGTATCCGATAACCTTCCTCAAAGACAGGTTTTGAAAGCAAGAAATATGCCAGCATGACACCAACACTCTGAGCCATTCCACTAAACAAGCGCTGACCTGCAAAGAGATGCCGGTTGCCAGGTCCCTCTCAGGCGCTCCCTCTGGCAAGCGTGGCACCAACATGGCACTCATGGTGCTCAGCACAGAGGCACCACGTCTTACATCTCTCAGCACTCTGGAAGCTTCCGCAGCCTGCAAATGTGAAGCAATGCCTTACTGCTGATAATTGGAGGAAAAATACAAAATGTTGAAATGGTTCGTTGCTGGTTGGTTGGTTGGTTGGTTGTGTAGTCGTTAAGATTAGCAATTTGTCTAGTCGTGCGCTTTGCAGAGATCTCTTAATATCCATGACACATGCTTTGGACAACATAGGCACAGCCCCACTCACCTCAGTTCCTAGTCGTGCGCTTTGCAGAGATCTCTTAATATCCATGACACATGCTTTGGACAGCATAGGCACAGCCACACTCAATGGACGAAGTACTGCATGACGGCAGTACAAACAAGGGCAGTACATGAACACAATTGAGTGGACAGGTGAACAATTCTCAGTTAGAATTGGCATTTGAGGGATATTTGAGTTTAGTTACCCTAAATTATGTGCCATGCACACACAAAATATACACAGCTGATGACGGCCTGGTAGCGGAAGATACATCTGCGGCCATAAAGTAAGCCACATTTGCAGATTAGCACTCCATGCACAGCGCAAGTGTGTAATGAGGAGGGGGCCAGGAACCTACATGATGGTGAGGTGGTTCTGGAGCAAGACGCTGAGAGCGAAGGGTCATCAGACCCAAACAGACAGGCTTGCGCCTCACTCTCCTCCAACATCAATGGCTGGGGTTTTGAAGTTATAAAAGGTGCAGATTCAGGATTATCCCCGTGTCCTGACGATGGGTCTGAGCACACCAAGACAGAGAAGAGCTTGTACATCATCGCATAACTTTAAAATGCACATCACAGCACTCCCCAACAAAAGACATGATGGCAAAGCCACCCTCCTGAAACAGGCCAAGATATGTCACGGGTGTTCTACAATCAGAGCATCAAATTTACAACCTACAAAAAGCAGGTGAAAATCTCTTACCCATTACTAACAGTCCTACGAGCGCCGTCCCCTCCAGTAGAGGCACCACCATGGTTCCCGAGTTCGGCAGTACAAGCACTTCAGGGACAGAGGAGGATTCCAGCCCATCACCTCTCTCCCTCCACATCCTTGTACTGAAAGCTCCCATTTCCAAACCCTCCTTTGGCCACAGGGCTCCGGAGCCTCCCCTGCTGCTATTCCACCGCACCAGACTCCTTTCATTCTCCTCAGGTGCACTGGTGCCAGGGATGGGAGGTGCACTGGTGCCAGGGATGGGATACATAGAATATTGCTTCCTCGCCAGGCTCAAAGCGGAAGCTTCTGGAAGCTGAGTAGTTGTGGGAGTTTGCTGAGATCCATAAAGTGCAGCAGATTGATTTGCTTGCAGACTGTTATTGCGCACCTCGCCCTGAAGTGATGAGAAGCGTCACATGAGGTTGCCTGGGTTGAGATGATCTTTCAGCCTGTAGACTAAACTGATGTGATATTATGAATAAAAAACATAGTGTATGTCCCATATGGGGCTAAATCGCGCACATCACGTGATGTGCATCGATTAACGATAATAAGATACATCATGATGGCATGTCTCTTTTAGGTACTTGCAGCTTCAACTATGGAAAGGTCCTCCTGTAGCACCCACCATGTGAAGAACTACCACATCATCTGAGCATGGACAGGAAAAGGCAGATGAGTCCCCATTCAGATTTTGCAATGTAATGGGAAACAGACTCGTTATGTCCAAGGAGCACACATGCACATGCTTAACAGTAAAAAATGACAATTTGAAGGGGATATCAGTAATATTCCTACCGCCAGCAACTGCTGCAGGGCTGAATACAGCCGTTTCAAAGCTTGCACCAGGACCAGGACTTAAAGACGAGATGAGAACTAGCTTTGCAGTGTCAGAGCCCATGGAGCTAGATGATCGAATGTACACTCGAACTTCTCGAAAGCCTTGTCCAGAAGTAGCCTCAGCCAGCTGGCGCAAAATAAGATTGCACATATCTCGGAGATCACTGGACGGCTGTGAGACAATCATCACTTGTGTAAAACAAGCGAGTAGAGTTAAATAACTTCGGTTGTGAACGCACCTCATCACTTCTATTCGCTTGTATAGCATTCACATCATTTCTTTTATTAGAAGGTGTATCCAAAGAATACCTTATGACGTTTGCTGCGCTGGGGTGAACAGAAAGTGACGTGTCAACTGCACTAGCAGAGTGTCTGACATTTCTCGCTCTCTTATAATAGCGTAGAGATGTACGAGCTGTAACTAAATATGCTATCCGAGAGCTGTGACAATATTCAGCACTAGGATATTTCACTGAATCATGGAGGAACATGATATAGATTTAGCAAATCAGTACATATCACATCTATACAATATATTCAGTTTTTTGTAGAACGCCTAGGGATACGATATCATATGTGTGGACCTGAAGGAAGTTCACGCAAGTTGTGCGTTAGACAAAACAAGCTTAAGGATGCGGGGTTGGCATTTACTGACTTACCTCAATCGTTTCTACATTTTAGAAGTTGGTGCCAATCAAGCAACCGGACGTTTCTTTGAGCAAGAAGTATAAACCGTTCTTTACAGTAGGCATTCAATCAAAAACAAACGATTTGGGACAGGAATTAGGAAAACAATACAAGCGTCTTGAATCACTCTCTCTGTATTGGTCATTCATACACACACTCAAAAATGGTGAAGGATTCTCAACCTGATGCAAAACATCTTAAGCCCAGACATCAAGACCTCACTTCCATGTTAGGAAAACTTTGGTCACAAGGACACACAAGTAAATCAAGGTAAAAGCTGCCTACAAAGGTCAGATGAACATCAATCAATTGGCAGAAATTCTTGAACAATCATGTACACTCTCTTGTCATGTGGAAACAAAAAAGTTAGGAGTTGTCAAAGGCCTCTACTATCTGGTAGCCTTAACAGGTTGATCAAAAGCAGAGACAAGATTGAAGTTCACACGTCAGCAAAAATATTTTCTTTAGAAGTCCTCATCCAGGTTGAAGTCATGCAGCTTGGAGCTCATGCCAGCCATGACTCCAGACTTCTGGTAGTCTCCAACACGCTTCTCAAAGAAATTAGTTTTGCCCTGCATTGATGTGTTCACAGATCAAGTTGCAAAGGACCAAACACAATGTTTCTTGTTATCAACTCTTTAAGGAATGTCTGAAAAAGTGTTGAAACAAAAAAATAAAATCACTTCAGGTATTGCTGACCTGTAATGAGATGAGCTCCATAAAGTCAAAGGGGTTGGCTGTGTTGTACTTCCTAGGCAAGCCCAGAGCCTGGAGCAAGTGGTCTGCCACAAACTCAATGTACTGCGTCATCAACTTGGAGTTCATGCCAATGAGCTCAACAGGCAGCGCATTGCAAACAAAATCCTTCTCAATCTCTACAGCGCTGCAGATGATTTCGTAGACTCTGTCCTGAGGTAACTTGTTATTTAGCAAGCTGCACAAGAGAACAAGGGAGAGGTATGGAGATCTGACCTTGAAGTAATAAGGTATAGGGTATGTGTTTGAATCATAACATACATATTGCTCACCTGTAGATGTGGCATCCAAAATCACAATGTAATCCCTCATCTCTTGAGATCAGTTCATTGGAGAAGGTCAGACCAGGCATGAGTCCACGCTTCTTTAGCCAGAAGATGGCGCAGAAACTGTGTGCAAAAGAGGGAGGGACTCATTGTTGTGAGATGCAGCCAACTTCGAAGGAAAGCTTGTCCACTCATTCATACCTGCCAGAGAAGAAGATGCCCTCAATTGCAGTGTATGCAATTAGCCGTTCTCCAAAGGAATCAGTGCTACAGGGTGAGAATCAGAATGTTGGTAAGGAGGTTGTCTTAAGGAATTATGGAAAATTTGAAATTAGACTGAAGGATCAATACCTGGAGATCCATTTCAGAGCCCAGTCTGCCTTTCTCTTTATGGCTGGGATGTTGTCCATGGCATGGAACAATGCATCTTTCTCCTGACTGTCCTTGATGTAGGTCTCAATCAGTAAGCTGTACATTTCTACGAGGCAAGGTTTCAGTATAAAGCAGTTTAAAATATGAAGGTTTTGTTAGAAGAAATTAAAAGGTGAATGTTTACATGCTCACCAGAATGAATGTTTTCGATGGCAATCTGAAAGCCATAGAAAGCTCGAGCCTGCAGAAGAAGCATTTTGTAGATGCTCACTATCAGAGACATCTAGCGTGCAAAAAGGTTAATGAATACCTCAGAAACTTGCACATCTTGAATGAAGCGAGCTGCAAGGTTTTCCAGAACGATGCCGTCGGAGGAAGCAAAAAATGCTAAAATGTTTTTTATGAAGAATCGCTCATCGTCTGATAGCTTTTCCCAATGCTTGGCATCATCACTTAAGTCAACTTCTTCAGCTGCGCGGGAAAAAATGCTTGGTACATCAGACGTTTGAATTCATGACCAGAGGTGGAGTCAAACACGACGTACCCGTCCAGAAACTAGCCTCAGCTTTCTTGTAGAATTCCCAAATAGACTGATATTTGATTGGGAACATGGTGTAGCGATCATCACTCGCATCTGTCAGAGGTTCTGAAGGACGGGTCGACTTGAGGGGGCTTCTGTAGAGCTCAGCCTTGCTGCTTTTCATGGGTGACTTTCCCATATCTGTCTTCATGGGTGAAGATGGTATTTTTGCTAGTATGTTGATGCAATTGTTTACATCAGAAAAAGGGGCTCTTTCTTTTTGCATTGGGACTGCCATGATGAGAGAAAACTAAACGATGTAAATGGTAATATGTGTCGACAATCAATATGCGCCAGCAGCTTTATATTCTTATGGGCAAGCCTTTAGTGGGCATGTCTTTTGACTTTTTGAAAATGAGCCTGCGTGGTTGGTATCTTCCGAAGAAGGAGAGGTGTAAATTTTCTTACGTGCCTCTTAAGGCTGTAAGCGATGTCATCCTAATTCGCATAAAAAAGGCTCATTGCTTTCATGTACTTATTAGGACTGCCAGTAGTATGTCGTAGCAAGAAACAGCATCAAGAAGATGAGCTGAGCAGCAGCAAGCCTTACACCATCTTGTTATTTGCATGTATTTAAAAGTGCAACAGTCAAACATCAGTAAATAAGCACATTACATGAATGGAAAGGATATGTAGTAATGGTTCCCACAGGGAATAATTCAATGAGTATGACCATCGTCATCTTCACAGCTGTAGCAGCAGCAGGCTCAAGGCAGGATCTGTTCATGTGCTTTAACCAACATCAGTTTCTCACACTCCACAGCAGTGACATCACTGATGTGTGCACTGCTGTGAGTGAAGCTGACCATCACGGCAATGTGCAAAAGTGTGAGGTAAGCAGCAATAAGCCAAATGCGGAGGGAGACTGCCCCGAGGACCTGCAAATAATGATGATTAAAAATGAAGGCAATGATGAGAGAAGTCATGGACCACACTCTTATAAATGTTGTAACACACATCACAGCCATAACAAGCAGAGCATAAGACAGAATGACTGGATAGAAGGAGCATATAACAGAAAAAATACAGGTCTGCATGCCTACATAGCTTTTCTGCTTGAGGCGGCTACCTTGCCTCCTGCCCCACGGAGGAGGTCTGCAGACCCTCCATTTGCCACCCCTTTCCCTCTGGGGCGAGTAGCCACAGGAGTAGCAGCTCCAGCTCCACCAGCAGCTTCTATGTCTGAGCCCTGCTTCCACCTCAGCCTGTCATCTTGACACATCTCAAGGCCAAGACCTGAATGCACAGCAAGCAGTGTCGTGGATCAGGAGGGGACATTACGGATGACCATGATAGGGGAAGGCACAAACAAGGCCCTTGCTTACAAATACTTCACCTGGCAGTCTTGCACTTCATATCCTTCATACCTGCAAGTACATCCTCTTTGGTAGGGATCTGGAACAAGCGGGACATGACACCACTGCTGGTTTTCATCGTCTGCAGCTGAGCTTCCAGCTCCTCCACACGGCACAACGCTGCAGCACACTCAAACTGGGCCTGTTTTACTGCCTCAGTGTCTGGGCGCATCACAAGTACAATATTTCTTCAATAATTTGTTGAAAAGTCCTCTATCGTGTGAAAAGCAAAAGAATCGCGAACAATCTATCCAAACAAAGATAGATAGCAACAGCATGAGGTTATGAGCTGCTTTATGATGTCCCATTTGTGATGACAAAAACAATCCAAAGCAATGAGGATTTTGATGTCACAAACAACATACATCCTTGAAACCTGTCTCATGGTAAACTGGCCTACTCCCTCACTCTTTGCCTGAGCTTGCTCTAGGTTTTGCTCTGCTGCTATCAACGCAGTGGAGGCAGTCTCAGCTCTATCCCGCCATCTGCAGCATGAGAGAAGGTATCACGATGAGGTACATCGACATTGAACACCAGTTCATAATGAGTCATCTAATGCAACATCAGGTATCACAATGAGGAAAGGTACATCGACATTGAACACCAGTTCATAATGAGTCACCTAATGCAATATCAGGTATCAAGATGACGAAAGGTACATCGACAATGAACACCAACTCATGATTTAAATACCAAACTATGCTATATGTGATCTCATCAAACCTTCCTGGCTGTCAACAGACAGTAGCAAATCAAGTCCTTGGCAAATTATTGGCTTTCTGCACAACCCTTTAACATGTTTTCACAATACAATACAGTGCCAGATAATACACTGCAAGATAGTACATCCTCACATGAGCAGATCTTCAACATCCTTCTAAATTCTCAGGATCACTCGACTGCAGATCTTCCATACTTCACTTCTCCACATGACTCCCCTGCAGATCTTAAAAATCCTAACCATTCAAACCCCTTCATTGCCAGATCATCCAAACCTCACCTCTCCAGATCCCCCTGCAGATCTTCAACGCGACTCTCTAAAGAAGCCTGCAGCCTCATTGCCTCACTTCTGAGCTCTGCGCACTCCGCTTCAGCTCTCTCAGCCGCTTTTTTGTAAGTTGTACAGTCCAGGCGCAGAGTAGACACCTCTGCTTCTGCCTGCCTTCGGGCACTTTCCGCAGCAGCAGCGCGTTGCGTTGCTTCCTACCATCAAAAGGAGCAAGTGAAAGAATGGATTGAGAAAGAATCTCAACAAACGTCAGGATATATCTACCATCAGTGCAGTTACCTGTAATCCTGTCAGACCTGTTGACAGTTATCAGAGGCAACACTTCTTAGTACCAACTCATGATCTAGTACCAGTGGCACTACTGGTTTCCACTCATCCCACCTCCTCCCTCAGTCTTGCTCTCTCAGCTGCATGCTCTGCAGCATCTGCCACTTGGCCCACTGCCACAGCATCTGCAGTACGGGCGGCAGCTTCCGCCACGGCTGCCTCCTCTGACACAAGAGCCCTCTTAAGCTCTGTCTTTGAGTCAAGAAGAGCCTTCTGCATCTCACGCAGCTGACACTGAAGCAGGTTGGGGGGGAGGGGGGACAAAGCAATAACTAAAACAATTCAATAGACAGTTCGAAATTGAGTCAAGACATCATTTTGTTGGTACTTTGAGTGGCTGCCTTTCAGAGATCATCCTAGCATCCTAGCATAACGTGCATAAATCATGTAGCAGTACTACTGTTTTGCATGGCAATACGTGTAGCAGTACTACTGTTTTGCATGGCAATACGTGTAGCAGTACTACTGTTTTGCATGGCGTTTGTAACTCATGCACCAGGCAGGCGACAGTGAGGGCAAAGCTTGCATAGGAAGGACAGAGTAGCCCAGCACCTTTCTTATTAAGCATCCACATTCCAGCTAATCATGACATGATAACAAACCTGTAGTTCATCCCTCTCCGCCTCCAGCTCCCTCTGCACCTTCCCAATGGCTGCCCTCACTGCATTGTTGAACACACGTGCTCGCCTCTCACCATCCTGTAGCAGTGAAGCACAGTATCAGCACAAAGTGTAGCAGAGAAATCACAGTGCCACAGCTGCCAGGCATACTAGCAATGAGATGAAAGTATGAAAAATGTAACCAGAAGACAGGCTCAGGGGCAAACACTCTAATTTTTAGCAGCGCTTAACTGTGAGAAAAGTCAGCCCAAGGTCAGAGTAGCAACTTTTGTTTAGAACTGGAGTTGCAGGACAGGTGAGTGTTCTATACTGTACTGCGCATGAGCGTGGGAATAAGCGACTGCCTGTCAGCACATTACCTGCCGCAATGCCTCACTCAGGCCCTCAGCCTCTGCCCTCGTGGACCGTTCTGCCTCTGCAGCGGAAACTGCTGCATGGGCCTCAATCTGAGCCTCACGCCTCAATCTGTCTGACTCATTACGAGCAGCTTCAGCCTGATCATCAATCAAACAGACATAAAAATATGTCATAGGCATCAGCAAGTATGCAGTCATCATAAGATGCATGTAGCGGACAGGACGAACTGACGATAACCCAAACTACTCATTTTTTAATCATAAATACCAAGGTGAGCAGCAGGGCTCAGATGAAATACATCCAGACATATGAAGGAGACCTCTGGGAACAAGTGGCTGTGGAAAACAAGACACAAAGCTTTTATCTGTGATTGTGTTCACTACCTGAGACATTGCTGCTTCTGCTGCTTTAGCCCTGTCCTCTGAAGCCTCCGCAGCCACCACTGCAGCAGTAGCCTTCCGCACTGCATTAGCCAACTCAGATCTCAGCACCTCCAGCTCAGCAGTGCCAGCCTCCTGCACAACAACTTGATGTCATCTCAGTATAAAGGCATCACTGGATTATCAATAGTGGAAGCAGATGGAACTGGAAGCTGAAGTGTCCGCCTCACCTCAGCATGCCGCCCCCGCTCCTCCTGTAGCTCTCTCCTGGTATGGGTCAAGGAGCGCTCCATCTCTTCTACTTCTCTTTTGGCCGCAGCAGCCTTTGCTCTGGACTCAGCAACTTGTTTGCTGACAGTCTTGTTTGCCTCTTTCCACTCAGTGGCTTCATGACGTGCAGAGCTGCACTCAGTCTCCAATCTGTGTCATGATCACAAGAAAAGAACACTGCTCACAGGAGGCAGACGACCAATGCAGATAATGACGGAAGACAACCCCTCACCTCATCACCTCTTCAGATAGTCGCACACACTCATCCATGCTCTTCTTCAGAAGAGTCTTCATATCGTCGTACGCCTTCTTCATCTCGGCATATGCATGTCGTATGTCATCACCATCAGAGTTATGATGTGATGGTCCAGCACCTTGAAGTCTAGAGACTTGAACTTTCAGAACTGCTGCCTCTGCTGAAGGTGCAGTCGTTACAGCTGTAGCTTGGATAGTAGAAGAACTTCCATGTAGAGGCTTAGGACCAGCTGCTGCTTGGGACTCTGATGCCCTCAAGTCAATTGCTGGTCTAGCTGTAGGATTTGAAGAGGAGACGAGCTTACTACTCAATTCAGGTCCTAGGTCATTGACCGGGGCAACCCCATGATGACCACTTTTTACTGATGACGTTAAGGAGGGAGCAGTCTCTTTTAAAGTCATTGGCTTCGGAGTGTATGATGATGCGCTTTGCACTTCAGTGGTAGCTGAAGAGGGTAGCAGACTTTGTTCTACCACAAAGGATGATTTGTTGAAGACACCACTGGTTGCGTCGTGATGTGCTGTTCCTTCCAAGGGAGAGCTGGACCCCGCGACCACGTCAGGTCCTGAAGTAATATTCCTGTGCCGATCTATAGGATCTATAGGATCATTCTCACGGGTTGATTTTGATGAAGTCGCATGGTGGTCCTTACTTGCCACCTTATCTTTCTGATCATGCGATGCCTTGGATGCCCTAACGTGCCCATTTTGTGCATCCTGAAGCATAAGAGGTCGTTGTGAACAGAGAGTTTTGAACAAAAGGGATCTCAATTGCTGCCTAAGCTCAGTTAATGAATGAAGAGTATTGATCATACCATTTTTGGACTGCTGACATACATTATGAGTAGCATTGCAAACAGTATGAGAAATGTAGCTCAATGCATAGTGGACAGGTCGTGTTTATTAGGTTTTAAGGGTATGTGTTGATCTGACGCTGATGATGTGCAAAGCAGAATATGGACAAGATTAAGGAGTTACAAATGTACTATGCATTTGGTCATGTTACATACCAGCAGCTGTGCTGATGGAGAGGTGAGATTCACGACACCATGCTGTGCAGCCAAGCTGCCTGTATCTCCTGAGACTGATGCACTAGTGCTCCTTGGGTCAGCACGACTTTCTGCAGTACTAAGGACTCGGTCTCCTTTATCAATCCCAACATCACTGCAAAGTAATTGAACAACAGAAGGCTGTAGTAATCAGTTAAGAAAAAATAAGATTAAGAATCAAGCACACCTCCGTAATAATCGGACATCAGAAGAATGAGGGGCAAACTCATCCTCGACACCTTGCTGAGCCTGAACGATTTAGCGCGAATCCTTTATACTCACACCACATTATTAAATATATATCAAATTCAACCTTGAGGTCACGAACGCCCTCTATTGCTGCTTGAGCAAACTCCTTGGCCCCATCTTCGACTTGCCTTCGTATATTTTCAAGATTTTTCCACATTACTATATTGGGGCCGTACCTTACTGAACAATATCGTGACGTGAAAGTCCGTGTTACAAAGTAAAAAAAGCTCCAGAACCAAAGTGCAAGAGATCAGAAGTTCCTATCAAGCACTCATTGATATGAAACCAATCTGTTCTTGTAATGAATCTATGTTCAATACCCTCGTCTAAGAGAGTCTTCAGCTAACGTAAACTTCTTGATTAAGAATCAAAGTCCTTGCAAAACATTGAGTAAAATGAACCAAGAGTAGTCATACAACACCATATCTTGGTCCTCATATAACATTGAGATGCAAGCTGGCATGATGCATACCTAAATGACCACCAAGTAGCAATTGGAATGTCCATATTATTGTCAGATCATAAAATAGACACAAGTAAGATACAACACTCAATGCAGCTTTGTGCACGCTACACAATATCTTAAATCGAACCTTACACTCTCAACTCTGGAAGGTTCCTAATTCCATCTTTAGGTTTATACCTAAGCGCAAGCCTCTGTTTCCAACTAGCTTTAATGGAAGCTAGTATCATGGATGAGGAATGACCCCCAGAGCTACCTGCTTGCCCATTTGATGCAACTACATTGATACCACTCCCCTTACTAGCATTCCCGCTGCCGAGCAGTGGCAAGCTGTGCAGCGTGGGAGGCCTCCATGGCTCTGAGGAGGACAGCAGGGTGACCTGCTCTTGACTGGATCCAGATGTGTAGACTGCTTCAGACTGTAACAGCTCGATGTGGGGAACAGCATCCACATCATGTAATGACACTTGTAAGGAACTCTGACCTGTGGCCAGCTGCTGGCGGTACATGGAGAAAGGAAAGGGTTGTGTTGCAGATGAAGTGGAGGATAGAGGCTGACGGGACTTCTGATTGTAATAACAAAAGTTGCTACTAGCCACAGAGGGCTCCTTAGTAGAGGGCTCCTTAGTAGAGGGCTCCTTCACATGACTGGGGGGTAGAACATCCTTTGAATCAGCTCTACTGAGACACCGAGATAATACTTTTCCAGAGGACGAGAAACTCTGCTCTTCTCTATGATAAACAGGTGATCCAGGAATAGTTGGGTCTGAAGCCCCAACATGCTGTCTCCGCTCCTCAGATTGTTTCAGTCGCGCCATATCTGGCTTCTGTGTCCCTTCCACCTTCCTAGCTACATGCAACAAGTATTGACTGCTACTGTCCGACTGAGCAGTACTTGCTGAACCTGCCTGAATAGCAGCAGCAGCAGCAGAAGGAGACGGAACATGCTCTGCTGCTGCTAGTGCATCATCAGGCAATAACAGATCTGCAACAGCAGGTTTGAGATTAGGGTGCACACGCCTTTCCTGCTGAAAATACTTGAAATTGTTGCTGGGGCTCCTGCTCAGGCAGGTCCCGTGGGGACCGAAACTTCCCGCTGGGCCTGGTGATGCAGCTGCAGATCTGTTGAGGCAAGACCCAAGCGGCGAGCTTGTTCCCACAGATCTGTTGAGGCAAGACCCAAGCGGCGAGCTTGTTCCCACAGATCCTGGCAACATAACATGATATGTGGTAGAGACAGATGACGCAGCACGGGGCTTTGGGGACTGGGTTACCTGCCTGGTAGCCATCGGACTTTGTAAACCAGGGGAGGAAAGTGTGGGGAGCAGCTGCCTAGGGGAGGTGGAGTTATGGAAGAGTCGAGAGGACAGGTCTTGGCCGATCTCAACAGAGGAGATTGCAGCTGCCCTCCGGCTCCGTCTTGTATAGAGTCCACTACTTTTAACCTGCACATGGTTGTGCTAGATGATTAATAGAGTGTGAGGATCTCACATTGTTTCTTTATGAGAAGAAACACGGAGTCCTCCATGATTATTGATTAGGGATGAAACATGTCAGGTAAGGAGTTGTACATCATGTGGGATTCCCGTACATCATGTGGGATCCCCCATTTTGTCCAGGTCCTCATAATAAAGCAATTACCTCTGTTCCATCAGTATCTACATGTAGAGAGGCCCTGGACCCCTCCTCTCCTCGCATTCCAAGCACCTCCTCCAATGATGACGGGGCAGAGCACCAATGGCCATAAGATGAGGGCTGCTCTCCTTCCCTAACCGCTCCCTCCTGCAGCGCCTCAAGCACTTGGGTGCTCACGTACAGCAGCGCTGGGTCATATGGGCAAGGAGCTACCTCCAGCATCAGGTCGTGCAAGTACAAGCTGCGTACTGCAAGGCGCTCCCTCCTCTCCTCAGCTCTAGCTTTTGAGGTTGGGGGCGGTGCCACAGGCCTTGCTGAGTGAGTGACAGCATGGGTTACCACATGTGTTGGTTTGGAATAGGACGACACTGATAGCACAGACTCCAATTTAGAGGGGTGCTGACTGTGGCTGCTGCCGCAGTGTGGTCTTTCGCCTTGACAGGCTTCTCCAGCTGTGGAGGTACTTGAGATCTTCATTGCTTGCTTGGTGCTGTCATTAGGCGCGGCTAAACATCCTGAGGATTTGGTGGCCAGTTCCTGCTTGGCATGAGCTATGTCGGTGCTGGCGGGCGCCGCCTGATTGGGTGCTTTAAGATATAAAGCAAGCTCCTCCTTGAAAGATGTCTGTTTGTTTCGCAATTCCAGGGCGAAAATCGGGTGACAACGGGATGAGAAGGAGGGGCCTTCTAAATGTGATAGCAGGCTCCTCCTTGTGGATGATTTAAAATGACAACTGCTGCTGATAGCAACATAATGGTCCCAAAGCTGAGAATCTGTCATTGTCGAACACTCATCTACAGTCCCAGAAATGACATCATTTGAGTGAGCTGGACATAATGCTGGTTTGATGGTGCTCTCTTGGTGGTCAGCTTGCTCTGTAGAAATACAACATATTTTTGTTGAGCTTGATTCGTTCAAAATCCAGCTCTTCTGACCTGTAATTCCACTGTCCTCTATGCACTGTTTGTTTACTTCGCTAGATTTAGGAGCTCGGCAAGAGTTTGAAGCCATTCGGAATTTACTGCAATCGTTGTAGATTTTGAAGTCGACAGGACGCCAAACTGGCGTTGTGGCAGGGACAATCGCTCTAAATTGAGAGGTTTTATCCTCAAAAATATCCTGTCCACCGGGCTGAGAGAAAGGAAGTTGAAGGAGCGTGGGAGTGACGAGTCCTTCAATCGCTGGCCATGCGGGTACAAGCATTGTTTTCAAAGTTCTGTACAGCTCAGGTTGGCGAGAAGCTAGCATTAGCAAGAATACTGGATCGTCTTCTTTGGTTGTCATTAGTCCGATGTAATGGGTCTAGCTTGTCATGCGTCTCTCTCAGAGGCGAGGCATAAATCCTGTCCAATATATTGTGGTTTGAAATTTGAAACCCAGCTCTCAACAATGAAGAATGACCTGCTCTGGAGTAGGCTGATGGGCAGGTACTCTATCAGAGCTCGCTGCTAAACAAACTTCATAATTTTAAATACGCTGCAAATTCACTGCTCTATGCTTATTAAATTAGGCATCTTTGAAGGCCAATAAAATATGGGAATGTTGAATATGGGACCATGTTAAGCACTGATTTAAAAGTGCTTAAGTACTACTGAGAAGGCTTGAGCTGGCGCATGCACAAATGAGAAAAAACTTGAGGTATGGAGACCGAGAAGTGTGGGAATGTGTCCTTCCTTTTTCTCAAAATGCAGAACTCGTGTAATGAGTATTTCCAGCTAACATGCCATCGGCATCCAAGCGACAGAGAAAGCATAGGGGACAGCAGTCACTACGTTTCAAGGCGGCCAGTAACTATAACGGGAATGAAAGTTGTTTGGAGCTTCTTAGCGACGAGCTTAAAGCAGAGCTACACCTGTAAGTGCCCCATAATTATGTAAATTTGAAGTATACCAGATGTCTATTACAATGAACTAGCTTCAATACCTAAAATGTGAAGCAAAGATATATGTAATACAAAATGTAGGAATATTCCAAGCAAGCATGAAAATAGGTAGTAGTCATGCTTGCGAGGCATTTATCTGCTAACCTGCATTGAAAACAAAACATCCTGAGTACACCCCTTTTCGTTCAGGAGTGCTGGTACAGCATTACTTATAAACTCCAGCGGCAGAGATGAAAAAGAACAGAAGGAACAGATAAGTTCAGAAGCTGTACAACCATCCTTGACCAAAGCTGAACTGAGGAAGCTGAAGCAAGTTCAAATGAAGAAGCAGCGCAGAGATGGCCTGGTCCAGGTAAAGAGCATGACTTGAGGTCCAGGTAGTGAAGAGCATGACTTGAGGTCCAGGTGAAGAGCATGACTTAAGGTCCAGGTAGTGTAGAGCATGACTTGAGGTCTAGGTAGTGGAGAGCATGACTTGAGGTCCAGGTGAAGAGCATGACTTGAGGTCTAGGTAGTGGAGAGCATGACATGAGGTCCAGGTGAAGAGCATGACTTGAGGTCCAGGTGAAGAGCATGACTTGAGGTCCAGGTAGTGAAGAGCATGACTTGAGGTCCAGGTAGTGAAGAGCATGACTTGAGGTCCAGGTGAAGAGCATGACTTGAGGTCCAGGTGAAGAGCATGACTTGAGGTCCAGGTAGTGGAGAGCATGACTTGAGGTCCAGGTAGTGGAGAGCATGACTTGAGGTCCACTAGGTAGTGAAGAGCATGACTTGAGGTCCAGGTAGTGAAGAGCATGACTTGAGGTCCACTAGGTAGTGAAGAGCATGACTTGAGGTCCAGGTGAAGAGCATGACTTGAGGTCCAGGTAGTGAAGAGCATGACTTGAGGTCCAGGTAGTGAAGAGCATGAATTGAGGTCCAGGTAGTGAAGAGCATGAATTGAGGTCCAGGTAGTGAAGAGCATGACTTGAGGTCCAGGTGAAGAGCATGACTTGAAGTCCAGGTAGTGAAGAGCATGACTTGAGGTCCAGGTAGTGAAGAGCATGACTTGAGGTCCATGTAGTGGAGAGCATGACTTGAAGCCGTTACAACCTATATTAACTCTCATGGCCTGTCGTTCAAGTTAGTCAGGATTATAGTGCTTACAATGAGCATAATGGAATTCTGCTCCGCCACAAAAGTTTTGCTCTGTATAATATCGCACAGCAGGACAGCGTGTCCCTAGTTCCTGCTGGTTGAAAAGAATGTCCAGGCTTCAGCATTGCTCAGGCTTACTAAACAGCAACTGTCATGATAATGCTTTTACTAGACAGCAGGAGCAGATGAGCACTAGCAGTTGAGGGGACTGTTGGATGCAATAATTGCGGCTGTTCTCCTTTTTGAGTCATGCGGAACAGAATCAACAGCTTTTCCTTATCAGTAAAGATCTAATTGTACTACACCTAACTCACCTAACTTAGTAAATGAGTCATTGTGTAACATTATCCTGCATGGTATTCCTCAGGTACTCAGCAATGAGTCATTATTGTGTAACATTATCGTGCATGGTATTCCTCAGGTACTCAGCAATGAGTCATTATTGTGTAACATTATCGTGCATGGTATTCCTCAGGTACTCAGCTCCTTGGCTTCAAGCAGTATCTCGGACCAGGCATTGGCTCTGATGAGGCCGCTACATCAGAAAGGGGTCAAGGAGACCAAGAAGCAGCGCCTCAGAAGAGAGATGAGGATGCAGCGTGCTGGGCTGGAGCTGGAACCTGGATCAGAGCTGCTTAAGGAGAGAAAACCACCAACACAGGAGTGCGCTGTTGAGGTGGCATCTTCATCTGATGAGGCAGACGACAGGGAGACGATCAGCAGTGATGAGGATGATCAGCAGGTGATGATTCTAATGGATTGAGGACTGGATGCGTATCAGCTTTCTATTCATGATACCGCTTGTTACACTTGCTGTAGTAAGGCTACTTGTCAGACTTCTAACCACTACTACGTCTCTTTCATCCACCTGTTATTAAGTAAATTCTCTAATGTTGTCTTTATGGCTGTCTGTGTCAAAGGGTGTGGGTGTAGCAGTAGCTAGTGGTGGCAGACATGTTCCAATGGGAGGCAATAGCCTCAGCAGTAAAGATCAGGTTGGTAGAGACTTAGGAGGAGGAGACGATGCAACATCAGAAGCTGGCAAGTTGTTGATCAATAGTACTGTCAGCAGCCATGTCGTGTCGCTGAAAGATGAGGAGGCCTCTCGGCGGAAGGCGCAGGCTGAAAGAAAGGAGCTGCTGAAGGCTGCCAAAGAAGAGTCCCTCAGGCTCAAAAGAGAGCATGGGTATGAAGGTCAGTTGCCTCCCATGAGATCATGGGTATGAAGGTCAGTTGCCTCCCACGAGAGCACGGGTATGAAGCGAGGTCAGTTGCCTCCCACGAGATCATGGGTATGAAGCGAGGTCAGTTGCCTCCCACGAGAACACGGGTATGAAGGACAGTTGCCTCCCATGAGAACACGGGTATGAAGGTCAGTTGCGTCCCACGAGATCATGGGTATGAAGCGAGGTCAGTTGCCTCCCACGAGATCATGGGTATGAAGCGAGGTTAGTTGCCTCCCACGAGAACACGGGTATGAAGGTCAGTTGCCTCCCATGAGAACACGGGTATAAAGGTCAGTTGCCTCCCACGAGATCATGGGTATGAAGCGAGGTCAGTTGCCTCCCACGAGATTATGGGTATGAAGGTCACTTGCCTCCCACGAGATTATGGGTATGAAGGTCAGTTGCCTCCCACGAGAGCACGGGTATGAAGGTCAGTTGCCTCCCATGAGAACACGGGTATGAAGGTCAGTTGCCTCCCATGAGAACACGGGTATGAAGCGAGGTCAGTTGCCTCCCATGAGATCATGGGTATGAAGGTCAGTTGCCTCCCACGAGATCACGGGTATGAAGCGAGGTCAGTTGCCTCCCACGAGAACACGGGTATGAAGGTTGCCGTCAGTTGCCTCCCACCTCTCTGTTTTGGCCTTTACTGCTGCATAATAGTAACTCTCACTACCAATGATAATTCCCTTCTAGTAGTACTGACTTGACATTATTAATGTTTCTCTCCTCAATCCTCAAACTCCCGCTGACTGGCTTTAAGTACTAACTCCTTCTGAATAATACCTCTAACTCCCGGTAATACAACATGCAGATCAGGACGACCTGGTTTCTGCTGAACGCCTCAAATCAGCGGCTCTAGCAGCGGCCACTGCCGTTAACGCCGTCCCCACCACACTGTCATCATATGCAGCAGACGCAGGAGCAGCAGCTTCATCTGCTGGGGGGAGCAGGCACAGGGTGGTGCCATTTCAGCGGCCGGCGGCTATAGAATCTGTGCGTGAGGGCCTTCCCATTACTGGTATGGAGCAGGAGATCATGGAGGCACTTGCTGCTTCAGACGTGTTGGTCCTTTGTGGAGAGACTGGTTGTGGGAAGACCACTCAGGTGATGTGCTGATGGTCATGCTGTGTGAGGTAGAGACTGGTTGTGGGAGGACCACTACTCAGATGTTAGCACACAGTACACAGTATAGATATATGCATGACAATCACAGATGATATCAACAGTATTGTTTGATTCATATCATCATGTGGCTTCTTTTCAGCTGTCAATAATCTTTATCAGCCACTAGCCACGTGGCTTCTTTTCAGATGTCAATAATCTTTATCAGCCACTAGCCACGTGGCTTCTTTTCAGCTGTCAATAATCTTTATCAGCCACTAGCCACGTGCTGGCTTCTTTTCAGCTGTCAATAATCTTTATCAGCCACTAGCCACGTGGCTTCTTTTCAGCTGTCAATAATCTTTATCAGCTAGCAGCCACGCGGCTTGAAGCTTTTACATCTGAAAAGCCAACATAGGTTACCCAACTTAGGTACTAAGTAGTTGTTATGATTACACTTGCTTCTCATGTCTACTACCAATACTGCATATCCTTCAGAATCTGGTCTGCTTGCACTACTCTCATACATATGTATGAGTGCTTGTTTAGTCTGTGTACCATGGTGGCACTTGCTACAATTATTTGGTCTGATCATCTCTTTACTCACGTATGTTGTAGGTTCCTCAATTCTTGCTGGAAGCAGGGTATGGCTGTCCTACGTTTCTAGAGCGTAAGGGCACTGTGGGTGTGACTCAGCCCAGGAGGGTTGCGGCTGTCAGCACAGCTACAAGAGTAGCTGAGGAGCTGGGTCAGGCATTAGGAAACACTGTGGGCTACCAGGTGGGTCATACTAACTGGTATGGTGGTAATGGTGGGGAATTGTGCATTGAAGGAGACACTTCACCTGCAGCAAACTGGAAATGATGGGCCTTTCTTCCATGAGGTTGGTCATAACGACTAGATGGTAGTCTTGAGCAAGTTTTGGTTCTACTGGTTCTCCATGAGGATGCACATGTCTCCCCTTACTTAAAGAATCATGCACTGAGGGTGGGCCTGCGGGAAGAAATGTAGTACATGTGTATGACTTATTAGGTATGGTGAATACCTTATATTATGGCGGTGCCTGCCCAATGCAGGACCTCATTTCTGTCTCTATTTCACTGGCTCGCCTGCTTTCCTAGCTTTCCAATATCCCCTAAGAGATTGTACCCTCTTAAAGATATGAGCTGTATATGAAGGCTCATCTTAAATGAACATTCTATTGTGCTCACAGGTACGGTATGATCGCCTGGTGGGGTACAAGACTGCCCTGAAATTTATGACGGATGGAATCCTGTTGAGGGAAGTGCAGGTGGGTGACTAAGATGAGTGGGATCTGCATCAAGTCCCAGTGTGCATGGATGTGCAAGCGCGTTCCTGTTACTAACTAGGTGGTATCATACATTTTTTCACTTTTGTATTGGTACGGATTAGTGCGCTGATTACAAAACCACACAATAGTCCCATCAATAGTAGACAAGCAGTGACTGCTGATAAATACCTGGTATTCCTGATCAGTAGACAAGTGACTGGTCAATAATACCTGGTATTCCTGATCAGTAGACAAGTGACTGGTCAATAATACCTGGTATTCCTGATCAGTAGCCTAGTGACTGGTCAATAATACCTGGTATTCCTGATCATTAGCTAAGTGACTGGTCAATAATACCTGGTATTCCTTATCAATACTAGACTAGTGACTGATAAAAACCTGTTATTCCTGATCAGGATTAATATTGTGTTTTATGTGTTTGACACCTTGTTTGACACCTGTGTTTGACACAAGCATAATGATGCCCTCAAATAATGCACTACGATCTCTTGATAATTTTTTTTTTAAATAGTATGGATTGTAACCCTGTACTGTCTGATCTGCAGGAGGACTTCTTGCTGAAACGTTACAGTGCAATTATCATCGATGAGGCTCATGAGCGCTCCCTCAACACTGATTTACTAATAGGTGAATGAATGATCATTGTCATGCTGACAGATGATGGCCTCTGACTGCCGGATACTAGGTCGTATATGAATGATCATTGTCATGATGGCAGTATATTATCTCTGAGTGGACATCATGTAGAGTATTTACAGGATCATGAGGTAGCAGTCCCAGTAGTCCATATTCTGTGCACATTATGAGGAGGCACCTGCTTCCCAATGTGCTGAGTAGACACCTCCATGTGATGACAGGCTCCAAAAATAAGGTGTAAAATCCTGCTTGTATGATCTACCCCTTTATTCAGCAGCTTCATTTTGCAATGTTGGGGCTCAAATTCAGGGGCTTGTGTCCTCTTATTCATTTGCTCCTAGTCCTGGTGCTTGTGTCGTATTATGCAGCTAATGCAGCAGACTGATCATCTAACTCATCATGTGACTCTCCTTAATCCTGATGTACATCTAACTCATCATGTGACTCTCCTTATTCCTGATTATGCTATAATGCTCGTCCTTCACAGGCATGTTATCACGCATTGTTCCCCTCCGGCGGCGTATGTTCAAAGAGCAGTACGCTCAGTCCGGCTATGATCCATCCTCCCCTGACTCAGTGTTCCCACTTAAGCTCATTATTATGAGCGCAACCCTCCGTAAATCAGACTTCACAGAAAACACAAAGCTGTTTCCCATACCCCCACCTCTGATCAACGTAAGTAGCGCTCACAGCAGAAGAAGATACACGTGCTTAAATTTTGCACAGCCCCCAAAACATTATGATACAAACAATGATCTTATCTTGTCTTTTGTTGTGATCACAAACATATCATCATCACCTATCTTCCCAGGTGCCAGCCAGGCAGTTCCCTGTGACTGTACACTTCTCTCGACGGACAGAGCTGAGTGACTATGTGTCAGCAGCATTCAGGAAAGTGTGTCGCATCCATAAGGAGCTGCCAGCAGGCGGAATCCTTGTGTTCCTCACTGGTGAGCATTGCACCATCATGATTGTTCACAGCAGGTGGAATCCTTGTGTTCCTCACTGTTGAGCATTGCACCATCATGATTGTTCACAGCAGGCGTCCCTCTCAGAATTTCCAATCTAATTTAGCAATACATCCGTTTGGGCTCCTTTTTTGTTCTTTTTGCAGCCCCTAGTCATAAGAAGTTGTATCTAGGCTGCCTGGGGCCCAAGCTGTACAATTATGTCAACTTAATGCTTTTTACTACACGACGTGGTGATTGCAAGATTGTCAGATTGTCGAGCTGGTGCCTAAGCAGCTAAACCATATAATAAACCCTGTAATGTATGCCTTGCAGGTCAGAGAGAGGTTGAGTATCTATGCACCAAGCTAAGGACTCACTTCTCATCCAGAAAGAACTCTAGAGGTAGTGTGTGTTAAGTTAGCTAGGGCATAACAAGAGCACTAAGAGCACTGGAGGTAGTGTCTGTGAATTTATCTAGTACTTGAACAAAAAGGCTAGAGGTAGTTATGTCTGTGAAGCTAGCTAGTACTTATTGAACAATAACGTGCTAGAGGTACTAATAATGATAAGCTAGCTAGTACTTATTGAACAATAACGCGGTAGAGGTAATAATGATAAGCTAGCTAGTACTTGAATAACAACAATGGATGAGGCCTCAATGATCCCCTGCCTACCAATGCAGGAGCCAATGTTATTGAAAGAGAGGAACAACTTAATAGCTCATTGGATGGCATCATGCTTACCGGCATGGCCAGGGATGCAGGCAATGATTCTGCCGGGGAAGTACTGCTTGAGGGAGAGGACAGAGCAGAAGCTGCTCATGACAGATCTGGAGTAGTGAGCGTACTGGAGGCTATCACAGAGGGACTAGGAGATGACTATGATGTGAGGGTGGATCCATATCACTACAGAGGGACTAGGAGATGACTATGATGTGAGGGTGGATCCATAGCCCTACATAGGACTAGAAGATGACTATGATGTGAGGGTGGATCCATAGCACTACAGAGGGACTAGAAGATGACTATGATGTGAGGGTGGATCCATAGCACTACAGAGGGACTAGAAGATGACTGATGATTGAGGGTGATCCATAGCACTACAGAGGGACTAGAAGA